>RJVU01051519.1:46250-77832 GCA_003731715.1 Anabarilius grahami | reverse complement strand
TCTTTACCTCTCTCACCAAGGCTCTTCTCCCCCGATAGCTCAGTTTGGCCGGACGGCCAGCTCTAGGAAGGGTTCTGGTCGTCCCAAACGTTTGCATTTAAGGATTCACGAGTTCACACTTACAAATAATCAGGTAGTAAATAGTATGCGTAGTAGATTGTGTATTTGGCGTGCTGTCCGAGGAGAGGGCTCCGAGCTCGGTATTTTGGCCCGAACCCAGAGTACTCCCCCCGTATTCTGGTTAGGAAAGTAACCAGGCAAGTGTGAGGAGACGGGGTGGTGGAGGGATGCTGTAAAACTGTTGAGGAATATGGGTGAGTAGACTGTGTCTATATATATGCTTTCACTCATGCTGATTGGGTAGATATGTTGATTACTGATTGCTAACAGCTGGCTGAAATGACGTGATGATTAGTCAGATTATTTGAACTTTGCTCCTCCTGAATTTTGTTAATAAAACATAATTTCACGAGTTCACACTTACAAATAATCAGGTAGTAAAAAGTATGCATAGTAGTATGCATATTTGGCGTGCTGTCCGAGGAGAGGGCTCCGAGCTCGGTATTTTGGCCCGAACCCAGAGTACTCCCCCCAAAAATTGCAAACAAATGCAGGACAGCAGCCAGAACATTACTGATGACCCCCAAAAAATGCCTTAGGTAGGCTGAATGTGCTGCTAGGAGGGTTAGAGAAGGGCCAGTAGAGTTCTCGTCTTATGGATGAAGACATTAGACAGCGCTGAGCTCCTGCGGGAGCCGAGGCGACATCACTGCTGCGGCAGTGGACAAATTAGCCAGAATTAAGCTCCTGCGGGAGCCGAGGCGACATCACTGCTGCGGCAGTGGAGGAGGTAGCCGGAACTGAGCTCCTGCATGAGCTGAGGCGACATCACTGCTGCGGCAGTGGAGAGAATAGCCAGAATAACTGAGCTTGTTCGGGAGCCGAGGCGACATCACTGCTGCGGCAGTGGAGGAATTAGCCAGAACTGAGCTCCTGCATGAGCCGAGGCGACATCACTGCTGCGGCAGTGGAGAGAATAGCCAGAATAACTGAGCTCCTGCGGGAGCCGAGGCGACATCACTGCTGCGACAGTGGAGGAATTAGCAAGAACTGAGCTCCTGCGGGAGCCGGGCGACATCACTGCTGCGGCAGTGGAGGAATTAGCCAGAACTGAGCTCCTTCATGAGCCGAGGCGACATCACTGCTGCGGCAGTGGAGAGAATAGCCAGAATAACTGAGCTCCTGCGGGAGCTGAGGCGACATCACTGCTGCGGCAGTGGAGAGAATAGCCAGAATAACTGAGCTCCTGCGGGAGCCGAGGCGACATCACTGCTGCGGCAGTGGAGGAGTTAGCCAGAACTGAGCTCCTGCATGAGCTGAGGTGACATCACTGCTGCGGCAGTGGAGAGAATAGCCAGAATAACTGATCTTGTGCGGGAGCCGAGGCGACATCACTGTTGCGGCAGTGGAGGAATTAGCCAGAACTGAGCTCCTGCATGAGCCGAGGCGACATCACTGCTGCGGCAGTGGAGAGAATAGCCAGAAGAACTGAGCTCCTGCGGGAGCCGAGGCGACATCACTGCTGCGGCAGTGGACAAATTAGCCAGAAGAACTGAGCTCCTGCGGGAGCCGAGGCGACATCACTGCTGCGACAGTGGAGAGAATAGCCAGAGGAACTGAGCTCCTGCGGGAGCCGAGGCACATCACTGCTGCGGCAATGATAGAACATTTCTGTTGTATTGGAATGATGGTATTAGTTGAGTTGGATATGGTGGCTTGCAGGTATGTGTGAGAGAACGAGCTGGAGCTGAAACTAGCTGATAGGTGTTCGTTGGGCTTCTTTAATATGAAAGCGATTAGATTGGATGTACTTCTTAAAAGCTTCTGATGACCAGCGACCAAATGTTTGAATCTGATGCTGGGAGAGGCCTTTTTGGGTGGCTGTAGTTGCTGCTCCTATGCAGAATGGATTGTAGGGTTCTAGGGGAGACAGCTTGAAGAACGTAGTTGAGAGAAGTGTCAAGGAGAGTTTTAAGTGGGTGGTTTATGGAAATATCAACTCTGAATAATAAGGTACAGGGGTTGGGAATGGGTCCACATTCCAGGCAATTCTTGCCAACCGCTTGAATTTCTAAGAGGATCTGATGTTGTTGGCAACGGGGTTTGGTTCCAAGGCTGTAGCATTTGGTGGGATGGGCATCAGTGTTGTAGTAGACAGGGTGAACGGCGTTTTGCTTATGGGAAAGTGCAAGGAGGAAGAAAGGCCGGGACCGAGGCCGTTAGCGGAGGAAGCCTCACGCTCGTGTCAGCCCCTGGAGCCAGGGGAGGGATGAAGAGGTTAGAAAAGAGGGAAACTGAGAAAGGGAAATTAAGGCGTCCGGGCCTGCACCGTTAGCAGAGGCGGCCTCTTGCTCGGGTTGGCCACTGGAGCCTGGGAAGGAACAGGGTGGTTAGAAAAAGAGGGAAGCTGGGGAAAATAGGACGTCTAGGCCTGCGGCGATAGCGGAGGCAGCCTCACGCTAAGGTCCGTAGTTGAAACTGTAGACCAAAGACAAAAGAGAGGTAGGGTGTGAGATTGCGGGATGAAATGGCTGAGACGGCTGAGCTTGCTCCGCTAGTAGAGGCATCCTCACATTAGGAGGGAAGGCATTCACCAAGAGGGGCAGGCATTTTTGGATGGTCTGCGGCGCCGGTGAAAGCCGCGGTGTGTGGCTAAGCGGAGGGAGGAGGAAAGTGGGGAATCTGGGGCACGACCTAGGCTTGCTGCTGCTGTGGCCTGACGCTTGTTTCTTGCGCATAAATTGAAGATACAAGAGTGAGGATGTAAGATGAAAGAGTGGCCTTGTGGAATTACTCGCATCATGAAGTTTAAGTAGCTGAGCGAAGATAGTAATTCCTGTTTAGAACAGTTTGGACTGTTTAGGAAGGTGGAAGCGAACATAAATATCCTATTGATTCCTTATGCCTGGAAATTAACTGTATTCGAGGTAAAGCCCAGAAATTCAATGGACGTGGCTGGACCCATCATTTTATCCGGGGCGATTGGAAACCTGAGCTCAGCGAAACAGTGCAGGGCCGAGAGATAGATTAATAAACTTGTACATATTATTTTCTCAGAAGCAGCCTGAAATCCTTTAAACCTGCATATTCACCTCTGACACAATGGTTTGATACTGTAAATGACAGTACTGTTTGTACTGTCATTGTTTGATGTTGAATGATCATCAAACAGCAAAGTACAATATGATTTAGATGATCCTTGTTCTTAAGTGAAAGTGAAAGTGAAAGTGAAGTGACATGTGGCCAAGTATGGTGACCCATACTCGGAATTTGTGCTCTGCATTTAACCCATCCAAGTGCACACACACAGCAGTGAACACACACACCGTGAACACACACCCGGAGCAGTGGGCAGCCATTGCTGCGGCGCCCGGGGAGCAGTTGGGGGTACGGTGCCTTGCTCAAGGGTCTCACCTCAGTCGTGGTATTGAAGGTGGGGAGAGCGCTGGACATTCACTCCCCTCACCGACAATCCCTGCCGGACCTGAGACTCGAACCCATGACCTTTGGGTTACAAGTCCGACTCTCTATCCATTAGGCCACGACTGCCCCGTTCTTTTAACTGTTGCTGGTTTGAGTCATAAGTGCCTTCATTTAGTAAAGCTCAAAAGAGACTCATTTATAAAAGACAGAGCTTTGCATAATAAAAATGTGCACCTTGAATTTATTCAATAGTTTTCAACAATCACTAAAATTTTACCATGAACACGCTGCTTGTATAATATTGTTTATTTATATTTATTATATTTTCCTTCCGGACCTGGAAATTACTAAAATTCCGTACTTTTCCAAACTGCAATGTAATAGTTTATTCATTGGTTATTTGTCTATGGTTTATTCAGTTACTTACAGATTTCTGCTTGTTATAAAACAGATACAGACGAAAGGGAACGGTAAGATTTATTTAAATGCATCAAAATAACGATTTGAAAAGAATTTGTCCTACCAGTCTCTGCGTCTCCAATAGTGAAGCTGTGGTTATACTTCGAAACAGAAATACATATTATGACTTTAAGTTTCTAAGCGATTTGTTGATTAATCGCAGGACAGCGATGACAATAAGTTCCGAGTTTCAATGAATCTATGCAACCGTGCGTGCAATCTGATCGTCATAGGCTACGAGCATATAACAGCTGATTGAGTGTTTAAACCACAAGCGGCACGTTAATTTAGAACGGCAAACTTTCACAGAAACAGTTTAAAACGTGAATTCTCCCGATCAACATTGATACAGATGGCATAACTGTGGAAATTAATTCAGGGACAGAAAACGAGAAGGATTTTAACTGTGCTTTTACGGGGTTGAGCCCATGGGGAGGAAAGTCCGAGTTGGGTGGGACTGAATCTGTGCTGCGGCGCGGCTCTGGCTTGCTGAAGGCCTGCTGCGGCGGCCTGATGCTGGAACAAGGCCCGTTCCTTCGCGGGAAGAGGCGGCATTGCCCGAGACTCGAGCTTGGTGCTCGACTGCCTTGTTGTCCATTTCTTTATGGCAGGAATGATAGAATGGGCAGGAGTAGGAAAATACACTGAAGGAGATCGCGGATGTTTCGACAGCAGTGACGATCGGCCTCGGCGTCTTGGCATGCGGGGACCCATTTGTTTGGGCTGACGCCCTCCGAGATGAATCGGCGGCGGTGTAATTGCTCCTAGTAAGGCCAGAGGATTGTGGCAAAGATTCAAAGAGGACGAAAGATTCTTCATCGGACACAAAGAGAATAATTTCGGACATGGTGGGAACTTAGGGCGGGTCAGATGCTGTAAAACTGTTGAGGAATATGGGTGAGTAGACTGTGTCTATATATATGCTTTCACTCATGCTGATTGGGTAGATATGTTGATTACTGATTGCTAACAGCTGGCTGAAATGACGTGATGATTAGTCAGATTATTTGAACGTTGCTCCTCCCGAATTTTGTTAATAAAACATAATTTATGGAGGCCACTGTGCTCTTAGGAACCTTAAGTGCAGCAGAATTTGTTTTGTAACCTTGGCCAGATCTGGGCCTTGCCACAATTCTGTCTCTGAACTCTTCAGGCAGTTCCTTTGACCTCATGATTCTCATTTGCTCTGACATGCACTATGAGCTGTAAGGTCTTATATAGACAGGTGTGTGGCTTTCCTAATCAAGTCCAATCAGTATAATCAAACACAGCTGGACTCAAATGAAGGTGTAGAACCATCTCAAGGATGATCAGAAGAAATGGACAGCACCTGAGTTAAATATATGAGTGTCACAGCAAAGGGTCTGAATACTTAGGACCATGTGATATTTCAGTTTTTCTTTTTTAATAAATCTGCAAAAATGTCAACAATTCTGTGTTTTTTTTGTCAATATGGGGTGCTGTGTGTACATTAATGAGGGAAAAAATGAACTTTTATGATTTTAGCAAATGGCTGCAATATAACAAAGAGTGAAAAATTTAAGGGGGTCTGAATACTTTCCGTACCCACTGTATGTCTTTATGTCTTTTGCACCCTGGCATGTTTGGTCTTAAACGAATTCTGACAGGATTCGTTAATTAACTATGCATGTTCTGTTACAATACCATGCATTAGTCTAGTTCTTAGGTATTTTGAGTAAAATTTACCAATTCTGAAACCATCATAAATTATGCAAATTGAGCCACAAGACAAGAAAAAGAGAACTTTTCCCTCCTCAAAATCCACGCTGGACATTGGCTGTTTCACCCAAGGAGGCGTGTTGGCTTGTTTTTCCTTAAAAGACAAGCACAAGCATGTTCCCTTTTTGTCTCTCGATTGCCTCTCAATTGTCCCTCGCCATCTCATGCACGTCTCTCCCAGACGTCTCGGCGACCGTGCTTCCATCACGCGCTCCTCTTCTTCGGGACGACCATCTCCGGCGAAACAAACTTTCAAGTCCTCAGTTCAAATCTTCCCGCGGAAACGGAAGAAGCCAACGAACTGCAGCCGCACTGAATCACCTCTCTTTTTGAGTCTCTTTTCAGTCTCTTTTTGAAACTCAGCACGCAAACTCATGCAAGTACCGCTTCTCTCTATAGATGCGATAAGTGACACGACCTAACAAACTGATACTGATTCTTTGCTGGCTCTCAAGGATTGTCTGTAAGTTTTGCTACTTGTCTTCTCTCTTTTCCTGTCTTTACTTTTGCTTTTGTATATATGTATATCCTTTGTTTATATTTAGACTTATAACCTCTGTATTAGTAGTTTCATATATTAAATACATTATATTCATGCTGGATTGTTCTGCTGCTCATTCAGAAAACCAAGTCACTTCTACGTTTCGATTCTGCAACACTGCTTTACGCTTTAATGCTATAATAGGAAGTTATTCTCGTGGCCAGAGAATAAAATTTCTTTTATAATAGTCTATGAGAAAACCCTGGACAAACTAGGATAGTTTTTCTAAACAACTATTAAACTAGAACTAATCATATATGTAATTAATTATAATCCGTTGTAATTAATTCACAATATATGTGCATAATTCCCTCTTTGGTCGATCTATATTATAATTAATCATAACGCGTTATGATTTATTATATATATATTTCACCCATGATTTGAGCTAATCGATTAAATACCTGTAATTCGCTAAACACTATTATTTAACTTACTAATTACATTTAAATCGCAATACACACACACACACACACACACATATTATTTTTGGCCTTTGGAAGTATATAGTTTTATCTTTATCAGCATTCAGATGATACAACGTATATTGCAATAACCGAAATGAAGCAGGCAAGGTCACAAGCCCACAATCATTTACTTGTATCACTGATTTCACAATCTCCACAGTGGCAATGCTGAGACAGGAGCTGGACAACCGTCCCCTGCGATGTCCGGCCAAACCCAGAGCCACACAGACAGATGGCCTCCCCCAGGACACTGCCTCCAATGGGATGTGCACTGGGCGAGAGGAGAAAAAAAACGCTAATATTAGACATACTTGAACGTTTCTGAAGGTACCGACACTAACAGATGGCCACAGAGCTCTGACTCACTACATGAACACAGAACGATGGCGCAAGTCTCTCTAAGATGATACGCCCTGCGAGAGCGAGAGAGCTGGAGCCGTGAGCAGCAACAGGGCGAGATATCTCAATGGAGCATGTCCAGTGAGCGAACCTTCCCTCTCCTCCTGTTCAAAAGCTTCCCTACAGCATGCTCGAAGTCCTCAAGAAATTCTCTCCTAGAAACATCTACCAAAGAAATTATTCACATTTTTCATGCCATTATGCCAAAATGTTTGTACGAAAACATGTCCCCACATTAGTGCCAACATGTCTAATCTGCATGCATTAACTGCTGGGCTCTGATTAATCCATTTCTTTTTAAATAACAAAGAATTTTTTATGTTTTCACCTACAAATTTTTATTTATTTATCTGTGCAAATCCGTGTTTTAGCACATCCTTTGCAAACACCACATATTCTCTGAAAAAAATCTTATAAATATGAAAAGCTGAATTCAAAACTGAAATGTTTTAATTTATTTTTTCAGACCTTTGCTGTTAAGCAAATTTGCTATCTCCCTAATAATTTCTTATAATAATACACATTTACCAGACAATAGATATAAGTAAGGATGAATTTAGTTTTAAGACACTTTAATGAATGTTTGAGTAACAGAATGGAAAAAAAAGTCTCAGGTTACGCATGTAACCATGATTCCCTGAGAATGGGGAATGAGACGCTGCGTCCCCAAGGGGTCGCTATGGGGGAATGCCTCCAGCATGACTGGTGTCTGAAGCATGAGTCTAAGCATGACAATAAACTTGCCATTGGCAGGCGGCAGCCTATGACGTTACCACCAGTGCAACTGTGACTACAAAAGGTCATGCTGGAGGCATTCCCCCATAGCGACCCCTAGGGGATGCAGCGTGAGTTCACTTTCATATATGCCAGTGTATATAGAGGTCTATGTTAGGATGAATATTCACCTGCCCATACAAACGAGCCACGGCTGCTACAGAAAGTGAAAGTAAAAACTGACTGAGCTTTTAGCACGCTGCATTAACGGCGTATATTCTCTTAGAGACGATGAAAAATTAATCTAATTTATTTTCTTAATATTTCCAATATTGAGAAAAATTTTTTATTTTTCGTGAATTAAGAAGTATTTTGTGTTAAACAAGTAGGCTATCTAACTAATCTTTTATTATCCTCACTTACAGCGCGTCGGTTATGTGGTGATGCACTGTGATATTGCGGGGCAAATTAATTGCAATATTAATTTAATAATAAAAGTAGCATAATAGCCTAATAATAAGAATAATTTAATAGCCCTGTGTGCCCGTCCGCTATATGCTACTGTGAAGGGATAAACGGTGTTCAGGTACGGCATCAAAGCGATTACCTGTTTTATCCAAATCAAATCCACATGCATAGACCGTTCAGTAGGCTACTGCAATGTCCGAGTCTCTCCTGTCTCATGATGTTTCTCATGTGCTTTCAGTCGGCGCAAGCAAGAAACGCTTACTAGACCGTGTGGACTAGCTTTGACTCGCTGAACAGTGGCCGCATTTTTTGTGACCATGCGCCGAATGCATCTTTCCGCAATCACGGGCAAAGGAGTATCTTTGAAAGGCTTGTGCGCTCAACTGTGCGCGAGACAGAGCGGTACCCAGGAAATGAAGTATACCCGGGCCCTTAACTGCTCCAAATTGTAGTGGACTGGAGCTGACGGCTCACATCTGGAAAAATATGGGGGGGGCATATTTTTCCCCTCCTCCCAATGTCGCCCATGACTAAAACCATTAAAAAAAACATTACTTGAAATAAAATAAACATGAACAAAAAATAAAATAAAACATATTTTTAAAAAAGTCAGCTAGTTGCAGAGGAAACATTTCTCATTTTCATTTAGTTTAACCTAATGTACTAAAACTGAAATAAAAATGAATAAAAATTATATCAACATTTAAAAAACTGATGAAAATTACAGAACCACAACAAATTACTAAAACTTTAACTATACTTAAAATGAAAATGGAAAATATAAAAACTGGTTCAAAATATTAAAAGTAACTATAATAGTATCTCAATGGTACTAGAATAACACTGTGTTGGACTGCTGCCATTGATAATAATGGCCTCCATGTCAAGAGAATGTATTCATTTTCGATGTTCAAATTCATACTGCCAGAATAAACGTTCACATTATTCAAATAGAAACCCTGATTTTAGCTCAATCATATCTTCATTGCAAGCTGATCCCATCTCCACATAATAATTGGACAATCATCATCTAAAAGCTTCGTCTAGTGGCCGACATTATCAAAATGACAAAAGGAATATTGGAATATGCCACTCTCTGAAGAATCACTGCCGTCTTCAGTATGTCTATTAGCCAAAGACATGCTGCTTTGTACTGCAAAAATCACACACTTACTCTCTCTCTTTCAGTTCTACTTTGACCCTGACATGTACAGGACAACAGCCGAATAATGTCCAGATATCTTAAATTCATAACATTGTTGCTGCAGCCGTAGGCAATGACATTTCAAGGATTTGCTCTTGTCTGTGTGTTTTGATAAAGAGAAAAGAGATACAACAGATCCACACACAGTATTTACTCTGTCTTATCTGAGCACACTGAGAATTCTTCCCAAAATGCCATCAAATGCGGAATGTGCAAGCAAGAAATGATAACTTTATTAAGTACCTTTGCAACAACGTCAACTAGCAGTCATTGGAGTATTAGTAGACTGTCTGCTTAATATCTGCTAACACTTTATTTTGATGCTCCCCAACAGACATTCAACTGACTATACGTACATGTCGACTTATTCTACTTACTCTAATCCTAACCTAGCAGTCTACTAATGCTCTAATGAGAGTTAGTTGACATGTAGTTGCAAAGTAACTTATAGTTAATGTATAAAAAAATCAAAATAAAGTGGGGTCTAGGGTCAGACTGATATTTTTGCTAAGACTAACAAGCAACCACATAGCAAAGCCCTAGCAATCCCTCACAATGCCCTAGCAACCATTTTACATAAAAAAAAACCACACACTTAAAACACCAAGCAACCGGGAAACCACCAATAACACCCTAGTATGAGGCAAACACCACTCATATTTTCTTCAGAAAATGTAAAAGTGCAATTTTGTGTCACACAATGTTAATCAGCAAACAACCGTCACCAAGAATCAAGTGAGGAAACACAAAAACATACATTTGGGAGAACTCTTGCCAAAGGCACTGGCACAGTTTTTTCAAAAAGACGTAATCTACTTAGGTAATTACCTGAGCAACTAAAGTGCGGCCCAAGCATGCGATTATGATAATGTACAGCTCTCCACGGCCTGTCTATTAAAGACATTCAAAGAGAATGTCAAGAGCTTAATGTACTGCACCTCTGACCGCACAAACCTGCCTGGCAACCGTTTACTCTCACCGGCAGCTAAACATTGGTTTGTGAGGAAGGCTTCGTATTACTAAGTGCATTTGCAATTAAATAGCATGAAGTACTCAATAAACTTAAACTTGATATTTACCATTATTTTTAAAGGATGAGAATATTATGTAAGACTACAGGTTATGTTGAAGCACACAGTATATACTGTACTCAGAGCAGCTCATGGATTTCATGTGGGCGGAATTGTCTTGATGTGATTTCTTTCTAATCAATAATCTCATTCTGTTTATTCAATCATCATGGGCCTCTTAGAGCCACAAAGGTACAACTGTACCATC
Organism: Anabarilius grahami; assembly: GCA_003731715.1. Taxonomy (NCBI): domain Eukaryota; kingdom Metazoa; phylum Chordata; class Actinopteri; order Cypriniformes; family Xenocyprididae; genus Anabarilius; species Anabarilius grahami. Next base: position 67,079 of record RJVU01051519.1, on the reverse strand, counting down.
ATCTTTCTTTCGTTTTCTCTCACATTCAGTAGGTTTTTTTTTTTTTTTTAAGTCTCTTTTTCTCACTAAGGCTGCATTTATTGTTAACACTTTATTTTAGGCTTCAGTTCTCACTTTTAACTAGTTGGTTATTAGCATGCATATTTCTAGTATATTGGCTGTTTATTAGTACTTATAAAGCACATATTAATGCCTTATTCTGCATGACCTTATTCTTCATCCCTTAATCCTACCTGTGGTGTTTTCACCCTTTTAACAGAACACATTCCATGCGTGTACAACTAACACTTCAACTTTTATTCTTGTTCTCCGCATTACTCAACACAATTTCTCACTAGAGCCCCCTAGTGGTGCAGTTCCAAATTAAATGTACTACAGTAAGCAATTACAATGAATTAAAAATCAAGTATTGTATAATTTTCAACACAACACTACCCAATACCTAAACTTAAATGCTACAAAAACTACCCACTAACTATTAAAGGTGGTACAGAGGATCTTTTCGTCGACTGAGTTTTTAAAATGAGCGCATGCATAAGAACAACCCCCCTCCTTCACAGCTCTTTTCAAGGGAACGCCTCCCAAAACTCATGCAGGAGTATTGGAACACGAGTGTTTACCACCGGCATTCGCTGTGTTATTAAGCCGGGCACACATTTAACGACTAGCTAAAACATTCTAAGACTATGCTCAACATACAGCGATTGTTTCCTGCTCCTGAAGCAGATTTATATACTTTCACATGGAATTTGAACACCGACTGTAATCGCAGACTGAACACAACTGGCTCTGACTGGACGCGTTTGAGCGCGATCAGTCATAAGTATCAATTTACATTCATAATCGGGCTTACAATCGTTAAGTGATTCATTATGTCGGACTCACCGCAGGTAACTCATAATCTGCAGTTGTTACTCCTGTCTCCTGACAAAAACATTGCATGCGGCGTAATTTATAAAACAAAACATCCTCTTTAGCACCTTTAATAAGCAGTTAATTAGGATTTTATTGAGGCAAAAGTTGTAGTTAATAGTGAAAATGTGTTCCTCATTCTAAATTGTTACCCATTTATTTGATTAGAAAATACAGTAGTGAAAAAAAAATTATTAACTGTTTGTGAATATAAATATATATTTTTTTAAGTAATTTATCCATGTGATGCAAAGTTGAATTTTCAGCATCATAACTCCAGTCTTCAGTGTCACATGATCCTTCAGAATTCATTCTAATATGCTAATTTGCTGCTGAAGCAACATTTCTTATTATTATAAACAGGATTATGTTCAAAAGAACAGCATTTGTTTAAAATAGAAATCTTTTGTAACATTAAAAATTTATTTACTGTCACTTTTGATCAATTTAATGAATCCTTTATAAAAGTAATTTCTTAAAAAAAAAAAAAAATCTTACTGACCCCAAATTTGTACATAGTACTGAATGTTTTATGTCTGAAGTTACTGTATAACTTGAACCTTCTTTATATTCCTGTTTAGAAATCCATATATCTATCAAATGCATCAAATAATCTAAGATGGTGAATGTACCAACCACCTAGCAACTCTTCGACATACCTTAGGCTGCGTCCTCCGGAGGTCACATTTTTTGGCTGAATACATCATTGAGGCTGCCTCATTTCAGCAGCGTAACCATTACATTCCAAAGTTATAAAGAAATTACAACAATTTACGCTTTACTGGGAATAACAATCAATTTTTAGTGGTTACTTTTCTGAAATCAGACATCATTGATGACGTATGTGGCCGATAAATACAACTTTCGAAATGAGACACAGTTTCTAAAAACAGCAAACAACACTCTAGCATTGTGGCATTCAGATACCGTGAAGACCTGGATATAACAAAAGATTATATAAAAAAAATCAATGAGACAAAGCAATTAATCTGAGTGCAGACGAATGAACAAATAAACTGTCTTTTCACTAAGTGAATTAGAGAGGTGTTAATTACTTTGGCAGATTCTCAGCACTGGCAGCAAGTGCACTATAACATCACCCTCACATTTGTAAAAACATGAAAAATGAGCTGTACCATTTATCAGTGAACTCATTACTCATCACCATGGTGTTGCGTAAAGTCTGTTAATGTAATATATTTACGTAATTAAAATATTGAGAGACATCTTGCTTGGCCAAGAAAACCCTTAAATAAATAAGCCACATATGGTGCATTAAGTCAGCGAGTGCCACAAACACACACTGATGAGTTATTCCATCTGCCTGTCATACCTAACATGCAGCAGGAACTAAAACACATCCAAATATCATCTCCGACAATCGCTCGCAGTGAGAGCAGGTGCCGTCTCTGTCTAATGGATGCCTCCATTGAGAGGGGACGAGGTCGAGGGCAGCCATTAGAGCTGGACAGACAGAAGCATAATGAGAAGTAAGCTACTGTCAGAGGTCAGACACAGAGGTCAAACACTATTAAAAACTCTGCTCTTGGACTTTGCACTCTGCAGTCTTTCCAAGTATGATTTGAATAAGGGAATTAGGATTTTTATACCGCTAAGATGAGATTCTTTAAAATAAGGGGACGACACGCTGTAGGTTCATAAATATTTAGTGACAATGGGAGAGTTTGCAATGATGACAGCAGATCTTGCTGGGAGGGTATTAATTAAAGAGGACCTATATGCTTTTTTTTACATTTTCATCTTTCTTCCATGTTTAATGTTGCTGTTTGAGCATGAAAAAGGTCTGCAAAGTTGCAAAGTCACTCCACTCCACTCCTCTCTGAAACGCCTCTATTGTAGTCTTGAGTTTACTTCCGGGAACGAACACGTCACATTATTCCTCATTTGAATATATCCGCCCAAGGCATATGTAAAATAAAGGGGCGGGGCCTGGTTGAGTTGCATTGTTCCTCTACGCTTTCATAACAGACTCCGGCTCGAATTGTTTAGGCAGGTTAGATACTAACACTGTTAGAATTCACAACTTTGAAGCTAACTCACTGTTATGATAAAGGGCAGGACATTTCCCAAACACGCTCAAAGCGCTTGACCAATCACAACACATTGGTCCAGCCGACCAATCAGAGCTCATTGCGCTTTTCAGGAGGGGCTTCATAGAGAAAGGAACTAAACAGAGTGTTACAGACAGATTGGGAAGAGACGAGCTGTAACAATGTCAAATATGAGAAAAACATAGTGTTTTCTTGCTTCATTTGGTCCGGACCAAAGAAGAAATTGATATATTTAGTTCTGGTTTGCCTAGTGTTCACACTGTCATTTTTAACACCGGAACTAAGGATACAATACAAAACAAAAAAGCATCTTTAAGACGTATATTTTGAGAAGGGATTTAACAAACATCCAAAACAATGCTGTGTGCTGGGCTAAATGCGCTCATCGTATGTGCATACATATGATGGTATTTTTACCAGCTGAGAACTGAGAGCTTTGAAAATGTGTAGTTAAAATAGCACCAGGAATTCCTCTTTTACACACACAAATGAAAATCAAGAAGACAAGAAGACGTGGTTCTGACATACTTATGAGCAACATTGTGACTATGACGAGAATTTTTTTTTTTTAAATTTTAGTTTGTTTGAGCATTCTGTCCTTTTAGGGTCGCATCTTGTGACATCACTTCCACTTTTTGGTTTGTTTAGGTGTCTTTGGTGTTGTGTTCATATTTCAGTCGAACCGCATCAGAGTTCATTTTTCTATTATTGTTGTATTATGTATTATAGTTGTATTAAGTCCATATACAATGAAAGTCAATGTGGTCCAACGTTCTTCAGAAAATCTTGTTTTTTTGTGATTTGTAGAATAAAGTACGTTTATAAAGACAGGAAGGTTAGCAAAAAATGACATTTTCTTTTGGAAATCTCTTTAACTAAATTTGTTTTCAGTTGTGTGACAATAGTTAAGCTGTTTTCAAAATAGTTTACCTTTTTCCCCATAGCATACATGTATGTATACAAGTTCAAATTCAATCAAATCAAAGGAAATTAAGCAAAAATTTTGAATAAATACACATATTTTTGCAGAAAATTACTTTCTGCCAATGAACAGAAGCCACATGGACCCAGATATAACGAAGGATTATTTTAAACAAAGCAGTGCAGACAAACAAACAAATGTCTTTTCACTGAATTAGTGAAGTATTAATTACTTTCTCAGTTTCTCAGCACTGGTAGTGTATAGTTTGACAAATGACACATAACTTTTTTACGTGACTTTTTTTTTTTGTAGCAACAGTGCTATCTTAGAACGTATCTCTCAATTAGCTTTAAGAAGTCAAATTCACAAGTTCGCCTGCCCATTCAGTCTGAATGGTTAATAGTAAAACAAACTTGGCTTGCTGTCCTCGAAGGAGGCTCAAACCCGAGGCTAGGCTCGAGCTCAGAGTTAAACCCCCCCTATAACAGTACTGTATAGAGGGAGAATAAGAGAAATAGAGGAGGAGATGAGGAGGAGGAGGGATGCTGGAAGAATTGTCGCTGGAATTACGCAGTGACTGCTGCTTATATATACGCTCGTAATGATGATTGACAGGACTGAATGTTTAGGCTCCTCCCAAACCTACGTTTGGAACTACATTTCACAAGTTCGCCTGCCCATTCAGTCTGAATGGTTAATCGTAAAACAAACTTGGCTTGCTGTCCTCGAAAGAGGCTCGAACCCGAGGCTCGGCTCCAGCTCCAAGATATTTACAAGGACAGCAAGCTGGGCAGTCAACTAAGAGTAGTTCAGCAATATAAGTACAGAAGACTTAAAGGATTTAATCCCTCTCCCCCCTTGTGTGGTGAATTTCCTGCGGGAGCTAAAAGAGAAAACGAAAGGCTGAGAGAGAAATCACTGCTGGGGTAGTGAAGGGATACTTTTCTGTCCCAACAGATGGTTAGTTGGAGAACTGCTTCAAGAGTGGAGGCTGAAATCGCTGCTGCGGCAGTGAGAAATACATTTAGAGAGCAGTGGGGGAGATATCATTGCTGTGGTAGATAGAAATAAAGTTTTAGTCTGAAAGCTGATGCAAGAGCGGTGGCCGAAATCACTGCTGCGGCAGTGGGAAATAAAGTTTTATCGAAGAGTTTTGCGAGAGTGGTGGCCGAAATCACTGCTGCGGCAGTGGGGAATAAAGTTTTGAAAACGACGGGGTGGGACCAAATCCTGGAAGAATTGTCGCTGGGATGACGCAGTGACTGCTGCTTATGTACGCTCGTAATGATGATTGACAGGACTGAATGTTTAGGCTCCTCCCGAACCTACACTCTAAAAAATTCTGGGTTAAAAACAACCCAAGTTGGGTTGAAAATGGACAAACCCAGCAATTGGGTTGTTTTAACCCAGCGGCTGGGTTAAATGTTTGCCCAACCTGCTGGGTAGTTTTATTTAACCCAAATATTGTTTAAAAATTACTGTATTTTTTGTTTAAAATGAACCCAAAATATGTTGGAAATTAACATGTATTAATATGTTTAATAAACAAACATTTATTAATACTTTTTTGAATAATATTTAAACAATAAACATTTATTAAATTGCTTATTAATAAATGCTCATCTTTTTGATTATTATTGTTGCCTCTAGTAATTATGAGTCTGATTTTTAATTTCCAACCTATTTTGGGTTCATTTTAAGCCAGACATATAGTAATTTGTAAACAATTGTTGGGTTAAATAAAACTACCCAGTAGGTTGGGCAAACATTTAACCCAACTGCTGGGTCAAAACAACCCAATCACTGGGTTTGTCCATTTTCAACCCAACTTGGGTTGTTTTTAACCCAGCATTTTTTAGAGTGTAAGTTTGGAACTATATTTCATTTTAGCAAATTGTCTTCAATCCAATGAATAAGTTAAAATTTATTTTGCATATAAACATTTTATCACCCTATATAGCTTCAATATTGGCAGCTACTTTTTGTAAATAACTTTTAATATAGTGCACTACTTTTTTATATAGCTACATTCAATTGTGAGTAGCTTTTACCTTCTCAGGCTACCATTAACATAGTTTTATAAACACCGTAAATAACACAAGTACACAAGAGACTGAAACTCTGTCTATTGAGATGAAAGTGCTTGATTTCTGAAGTAGATGAGGAAATGAAAGGCCAATCGTAGAAAAATAAAATTGATGAAATCACAACACTCACCATGCTGCCTTTCAATTAAAAGATATCAGGTGGTCTTTGTGACCATTTTTACAGGAGAATGTACATGGAAATCAGATATACCAATATTATTTGAGCTAAAGCAAAATGCATGATCATATTTTTTTATTAGATGTTTTTAGCAGTGATTTTACTTATGTTAAATAAACAGAAGCTGTCCTTACATGACTGGTAATATCTTCTTGCATGTGCTACTCTGTGCACTCACACTCAACACACACACAAACACACCCAATCTCTGACTGATACCTTGCTATCTGATTCCCCTCCTGGTTTCTTTAGATGCAGAACATTAACCAGATTCCCACTGGAAAAAACTAAATGCACCATCATCATCTGCCTGAACTGCTTTGACCTTGCCATCTTATTAAAATTCTAAATAAAGTAATAAAGATTGTCTTCCCTCTCAGTGGGAAATGGTAAATTTGTTTGTTACGATTTTCACATATAACTAATTTGTTTAGTCCTCCCATTTAGTTTTATTTACTCAGAACATTTAACTAAAGTAATATTATTACAATAGATAAAACACACACAAAGTCATGAATAAAATACACACCCCATGAACACAAGTCATCAGAGAACAGGAGACGACTAATGTGTATTATTAACAGAACACCCAGAGAGGAGGAGATGAGAGAATTATTTCATTCCAAACATCATTTACATATAATAGCTTTTTAAAACCTACAGTACGCAACGAAATACAAAAAACTCAGATTGCTATTAGGGTTATGACTGGTTAATGAACCGAAGACAAATGACTGTTTATTTAACATTTTTTTAAACAGAAACAACAACAACAACAAAATAATTAATGCAAATAAATACAATAATACTAAAAACATGATGCAGTTTAATCAGAATCTATGTTCTCTTAAAGGATTAGTTCACTATAAAATGAAAATTACCCCAAGCTCACCCTCAAGCCATCCTAGGTGTATACGAATTTCTTCTTTCAGATGAACACAATCAGAGTTATATTAATAAACAGCCTGACGCATCTAAGCTTTATAATGGCAGTGAACTGGACCAACGAGTATGAAGCTCAAGAAAGTGCATCCATCCATCATAAACGTACTCCAGACAGATCCGAGGGGTTAATAAAGGCCTTCAGAAGCAAAGAGATGCGTTTGTGTAAGAAAAATATCCATATTTAACAAGTTATAAAGTAAAATAACTAGCTTCTGCCAGACCGCCTTCCGTATTCAGCTTACGAAGAAAGTGTAAAACTCTCGCAGTTTAGAACGCTTATGCCAAGTTTACACTACAGGATTGGGGCAATTTGGACATTGTTTGGGGCAATTTGGGCATTGTATGCCTGAGTTACAACAGCTTCCTCTTTCATGGCGAAACATCAGACTTTGTCAGTCCGCCACGGACACGCCATTCAACGAAAACTCAAGATCTTCGCAATTTAACAACGCTAAAGCCTTAAGATTAGACTGACCAAATATGATGTTGATCTGGTTAAATCTCTACGAGGAGTTAATCACAGTGTAAAACATGTCATTTCCTATTTCCCACAGGTGGCGCTATGACTGTAACTGAATATTGCCATGTAGATGTCTTCAGGCCAGGACTAAAACATGTGAAGTTAGGGACAGATCGGACATTGTATACCCGAGACAACAACTTCCTGTTTTATGGCAAAACATTGAACTTTGTCAGGCCGCCATGGACACGCCCTTCAATTAAAACTCTAGATTTTCGCAATTTAACGTCAAAAAGGCCTTTAGATTAGACTGACTAAATATGATGTTGATCAGATAAAATCTCTAGAAGGAGTTTGTTAAAGTACAACATCTGGAAATGGCAAACACTGCAAAAATTTTGCAGCGAAAATTCAAAATCTCTCACTTCCTGTTGGATTTTCAGATTTTGCACCCGGACTTTTTTGTAGTTATTGGCTGTTACATGTGTCTACCGAATTTCATAATTGTACGTGAAACGTAGAGCGAAGGGCGCTTGATTGAAATTTTGTAGGTGGCGCTATAAAGCCATTTTGCCACACCTAATTCAGAAACCCATATCAGACGTCAATTTTCACCACTTCTGACGCGTGTGCAAAGTTTCATGAGTTTTCGAGCATGTTTACGCCCTCAAAAATGCGATTCATTTCGGAGAAGAAGAATAATTGACTGAGCAATTACAAAAAAAACTGCTTCAAAACTACAGTATATCTTTTCTAGCTATTTCAAAGTTCAACTGATACAGTTTCCAAATAAATGGACTCACAGCTGCAGCTTTTCAGCACATCTATGATACAATGTATGAATTGTTGTATTTATCACTCTGTTAGGAGCAAACTGCACGAGCGTAGCAAGGTGACCCCATAGAAAAATATGGCCAGACGCTGCCAAGACTTCCCGGGGAGTTATTTGTCATCCACGAGTCTGCTGTGCAGAGTTACAAAGCTACAGCCGCCAGTTGATCAGCTCACACACATACACAAACCAACGCAGGTGGGCGAACAAACACAAACACGCACATTTTTGGCTCGGCAGCCTGTCTGAACTGTCTGAGCATTGCATCCTTCTATACATCTGTCTGCGCAAGAGTTTGTCAAGTGCCCTTGATGTTCATGTGCTTATGCACAAATACAGCATATGAGAAAACCTTCAGCGTGCAACAATATATTCACAACTTAAAATGTTTTTAAAATGCCTGACTTCACCCTAAAACATGAGCCAATCTTTCACAATTTAAACCTATGACCTTCAAGTATGGGTTTACTAAGGGCACAGTTTGTTTGAGATAATGCAACCAGAGTTGGAGATTTTCTGGGCAGATGGAATGATTGATCGATTTTGGATGCCGGCTGGTAGAGCTTGATTAATAATTCAGCCACAGGGGTCAGAGTGGAAAAGAGTTGGGACCCACTATTATGGGTAAGGAAATTACAATAATTCTGTCAATCAACACAGGACAAATCACCAATGAAATCTCTGTAATATCTCAATTGTTTCTCCTACATTGTACTGAGATTGCATGAAGAGAAAATGGAAGGCATCTTCTGAGTTCTTCTACTTCCCAGATGTAACATGAGAAGACCACATTTATCTCACAAGCATTTCCTCTAGAGTTTCAGAAGAGATCTTTACAATGTCTCAAACTGTGTTCAGGTTTGCCAAGATCACTGCAATCAAAAGTCAGAAATCTTCATTAATGCAATATAAGCATTTTTCATCAAATTCTATCAAGACCAAATCACCTAGCACTTACATTCATTTTATAGAAAAGACGTTTGTGACAGTTCATTTAAAACAAATAGTATTGTCATGAAAATGTCACAATGCAAAAAGTCTTAACACTACAGTATTAAGAATGTATTAGTCTTTTTTAACATTAGTTAAAATACATTTAGAAAAAATATTCAATCATTAATAATGTAATGGTAAATGTTGAAATTAACATTAAGATTGATAAATATTTTAGAAGTATTTTTCATGGTTAGTTCATGTTAAAGGTGCAATATGTAAGATTTTTGCAGTAAAATATCCAAAAACCACTAGGCCAGTAATATATATTTTGTTCACTTGAGTACTTACAATATCCCAAATGTCTCCAACTATTTGTAAATCGTGAGAAAATTGCGAGGAGTCGCGTGTCAATTGCGTCATACCCGCATTACCCTAGGTTTCCGATTTTATTTTGTAAAAACCATGGAAACACCAAAGATGTTTTTATATTTTAATAGACAAAAGAACAACTGTTTGGTTTACGTTTATAGACACAAAACTAATTGTTGTTATATAGCTCTATACGTTTAGTCTTATTGTTTAAATCTAATTTTCTTGATTTTTTTTGCGAGTACCATGCTTTACCATGCCTCAGAGAAAAACACTATTTTGTCAAGTAGCTAACATAGCATAATCAAATGCAGCTTTATTTTGAGTAACAGTAATACAGACTTTTCTCCATCATACAATACGTTTTAAAATTAATTGCATGCCATTTATCAACACAAGCCATCCAGCATTTAATATGATATTCTAAAATCGATCTAGCTTACTTCAGTGTGCAACAGTATCTCACAGCAGCCGCAGAGCGCACGCACAGAGTAACGTTATAACTTCATTTTCAACACTCTCAAATGTATCTAATATGATAAACAGAGCTGCGTTACCTTATACTCATACTCGGCGCTGGCGACTGTGGCATAATAAAAGTTCTGCTGCTCGTGAGGCGTGTTGCGCAATCGCCCCAGCGGCCTCGTTCAGCTCCCAAAAAACTCGGTCCTGCCCTGCTTCATACTACAGTAACGTTAATAATCGCATCCATGAATATGATTTCTTCCTGAGTCCTATCCCGATTGTTTCCACCGGCTGTGATGTGAAGACCACATGTCCCAAGATTCCGCTCTCAAACTTGCCGTCATCAAGCTACGCCTTTGTTTTGAATAGGCCTCTAGCGACCTCTGACGGACAGAAACATATTGCACCTTTAACTAAAGTAGTTAACTAATGTTTGTCACAGTCATTGCAGGGAAGAGAAGAGGCTTGGAATTGCAAACAGTTTTTATTAAAGAAACAAAAATTTAACCCATACAAGGGCGAAACGAAAACACAAACGTGACAACTCTCCAACCATGTAAAGACAACGACTGACAAACACTGACGAAAACATGGGGCTATTATGCTGCGTTTACACCACCTCTTATTAACCGGAATCTTGAGATGACAACACGTGAAGTTGTATTCGAAGCTGTTCACGTCCTCTGACTGGGAATTATGTGTTTCTATGGCACCACTATCAACGCCTAAATGAATCTACAGCGGTCAGGTGGCTTTCAGAAAACTCCCAGCTTACAAACTGTAATTACGAGGACGTGAATGATTTTTACGAGACAAACCCCCGGTTTCACAGACGAGGCTTAAGCTAGTCCTAGACTAAAATGCATGTTTGAGCTGTTTTAACTGAAAGCAACTTGTACTGACATATCTTAAAATATGTCAGTGCCACTGTTTTGACTCAAGATGCACACCAGTAATGTTTTTTTCTAGTGTATCTGGGTTTAGACTAAGCCCTGTCTGTGAAACCAGGCCAGAATCTTGTAGTTACAGTAATTGCGATATGGCGTGAACGCAACTTTAATACACACAGGCTAACAAGGGTAACAACACACACCTGGGGATTCAATCAAGGAGAACCAATGAACAAAAGAACTGCAGAGGGACTACAAACAGAAAGGCAGGAAACTAAGGCATGAAACACAATAACAATCCTTAAACAAAACACAGGAGAATCGTGACAATGTTAACAAATGGAGCCGTATTGAAAAGTGTTACCTATAATATAATATAATATAATATAATATAATATAATATAATATAATATTCTTTATACTGTATGTAAAATGCAATTAAACACCTGTAATCTGAATTGTTACTTTACTAATGAACTATATTATGCCTAAGAACACATGGCCTCTCTTGGGTTTCTGCTATATTTTAAAACTGTTTAACTCTTGATTCAAATAGTAGGCTACAAGTAAAATGGACAAGTGTCTCTTGAAAAACTGCCCAAGACAACGCAGGCTTCGAGTGGAACCAGCAGCACACAGACACTGCTAGTGAAGCATTCAGAGCTGTCATATAAAGCTGCCATGCTGGCTGTGTGTGTGTGTGTGTGTGTGTGTGTGTGTGTTCTTGTTTATATTACATCGTGGGGACCAAATGTCCCCACAATGTAATAAAAACCTGAGATCACCTACATAGTGGGGAAATGGATTAATAAACATACTAAATGATGTTTTTTTGAAAATGTAAAAATGCAGAATGTTTCCTGTGATGGTTAGGTTTAGGGATAGGGGTAGTGTAGGGGGATAGAATATACAGTTTGTACAGTATAAAAACCATTACGCCTATGGAGAGTCCCCACTAAGATAGCAAAACAAACCTGTGTGTGTGTGTGTGTGTGTGTGTGTTGCTCGATTCCGGTGGCTTTCAGGCACGCACAGAGCTCATCTGAGCTGCGTCTGGTGGTCAGAATTAGACTCTCTCTAGCGACGCAGGTCCGTTCGATATCCGACTCATCCTTTACGCTCGGGGTTCTGCCTTTCATATGCCTGAAAAATGATCTGTCAAAATGTGCTTCAGAGTTACACAGCCCCCCCTCCTCCCATTCACTTAGGGGACTGCAGAGAAAGACTGGAGACAAGCTCTGTGTGCAGAGATCACTTACCCTTTCCTCCAGCTCTCGCTCACACAATAATACTCACAAAGGAGGCTTTCTGTCATTGGCATCCAGTAAAAGATGCACGCAATACCTCAATTATTAAACATTTCCAACTTTGCATGTTTTTACAGCTTAAAATCTAAAATTAGATTGAGAGCTTATTTAAAGAGCAAAGTTTTCCAAGTAATTCACCCAAGTTAAATGACCCCAAATAAAGGGATCATTAGAGTCAACAGACTAAACACAACCAGATTTAATTACTGCCATAATTGACCCACACCAGGGGCGGATCTACCGGGGTGGCACGGGGTGGCAACTGCCACCCTAAGAAAAAGCTTTGCCACCCTGCCACCCCAAAATTATCACAGAATAAAATATAAATGTAAGCAGTGTTTCAAGTACTGATTTTCAGCAGCGGTGCTTCAATGTGATGACCTAAAAAAGTAAGCGTAACGCAAAATAATGTCAAGAATGGAACCACCACCATGCCTTGCACTGGCAACATTGAAGCCACACCTCTCCCGGTCTGGAGTAGCTCTCCAAACAGACATTGCAAAAATCTTCTTCTTTCTCAGAGTCACTGTCCTTCTCTGTATGCTTTTTCTCCTTGGTTTTGGTTTGTTGGCTTGTTTCCAGTGTGTTTTTTGTCAGTTTTCTCTTAACTTTTGCTTTCTCCCTCTCCAAAGCCTCCTTTTCGGGGGTGTCTGTCAAGATGGCCGATTTGCATTTTTTCCTACCGTTTCCTTTCGTTATCTTCCGTGGTCCTGCTCTGGGGTGAGGTTTAACAGTCTCAGCTGAGAACTCAGCTTGCACTGGAGGAACTGCAGAAGAAACAGAAGGCCCAGCTTGCACTGGAGGAACTGCAGAAGAAGTAGAACTCCCAGCGTGCACTGGAGGAACTTCCAAAGGAGCAGGTCTGTCGGTCTGTCACCAAAGATGGTGCAAAGTCACTGTCTTTGAATTTATCATGGTTATAAGGCCAAATTCCAGTGCTGCTAAAGCCATTCTGCACATTGCCTGGTGTTCCAGCCAATGGGAGGGCCAACCTAACAATTCCAGGTATGTCGTAGATGGACATCGTCAGGCCTGGGTGACTTCTCATCCAGGTATCGCAAAATGAGTTGACATGACATTTTAGGGGGCCATACACGGTACGATCCAGTGGCTGTAATTTGTGGGAGCAATGGGGTGGAAACGACAGCATGACAATGCCATTTTCTCTGCAGAAATCTATTCCTCTCACAGAAAGATGCGAGGAATGATTATCAAGGATCAAGAGGACTTTGGCATCCAATGAGGCCCTCGTGTGGTGGTGGAAATGTTTAAGGAACTGAAGGAAATGGTCCTCCATCATCCACCCTGATTTATTGGTGGCTCCAATGCATCCAGGCGGGCCATCGCGGATGAAATGGTCCTTAAAGTTAACCTGTGGGAATATGAACATGGGTGGAATCATGTTCCCTAATGCATTGCCTGCACATGCAACTGTTACCAGTGTTCCTCTCTCTCCGGAGGTTACTGCCCCCACCTGTCTTACGCCATGCCCGGCAACAACATTTTCTGGTTCTTGGACAGTTGTGACCCCGGTCTCATCCATATTCCAGATGTCCTTCCCTTCAAATTTGTTTTTGTCAGCACATTGGCAAGATTATCGTAAAACAAGGATACATTGTGACGGTTGAAGCTTGTGTTCCGTGTGAGACTGGTAGCTTGAGGGCACCGTATAGACAGACTGGGCTGTCTTTTCATGAACCCCATAAACCAATCCCGGCCAGCCAGGGAGCACTCATTCCAGGTTTCAGGGTAGGGGCACTTGTAGTAGACAGCCAGTTGGTAGGCCAATCTACGAACCTGTGAAATTGATGGTAAATGAAACTGGAAGTAGAATGGTAATTTATCTTATCTTATTATTTCGCAGCCTTAATATTCTTATATAATTCTCACTACCAGCCCTCCCTTTAAGCCTACACTCTGCTTTAATACCTTCCTCATGCCTACCTCTTTAGTGCTGAGACCATAGAAAAGATCAGCTGCTCTTTTTAGGTATTCTGCCAGACTATCTTCCTGTTGGACTGAGAAGACCCTCCTCGGGGTCCAGTAACCTGTCCTCATCTCTTCTCCTGGACTTAGCCTCTCTCTTTTTTTAATAAAGCGGTAGAGGGTTGCAACTGTCCCACCCCCTGGCAGCCATCTTAAAACTAGTGATGCTAGCCTAACACATTAGCTTGAACACATTGTACCCAAGTCTGTTAAGAGCTAAGAAACTGCACATTCAAACTATAAAACTATAAAAAACAATACTTAAAAAGTTTAGACAGTATGACAAAAAATCTAGTAGTAAAAAAAGTTACTTTTTTACCTTGAATTTCAGTTCTTCTATAAGGAGGTTTAGCATGTGGCTGTTAACTTCCAGAAAGAAGGAGGGGCATACTGAGCATGTGCAGTAGGAGTGTCATGACTCTAGCTCATTCCTGATTGGATAAATCAGCAATGTTGCAACTGCCACACGTTGCAACTGTCCCCACTCTCCCCCTAAGCGTAACGCAAAATAATGTCAAGAAAACACATCTTTCAATAAACTGTGCATCATGGTTGCACACGCACGCAGCGCAGCCAAGTTCACTTACGATTTTTTCCCCCTATTTGTACGTGAGTCGGAAAATTACTGCTTCCCGGCTAACTTAGAAGTCCTGTGAGAAATGTAGTCCCATTCGAATATGTCTGAGATTCACCTACCGATTCACCGACCGCCTGCTCCACTTTCATCATGGATAAAGGTCTTTTGGTAACACTTTACAATAACAGTACATGAATAATCATGAACTAATACCTGAATTAATAGTTACTTCAACATGAACTCATGATTAGTTAAGATATGAACTAATCATGAACTAATGAAGAGTGATCCTTAACGACAACAGGAGTCATAAGGATTCATGCATGAAAACAGAAGCCTTAACTACGCGTTAATATATGTTTGATAATTAATGCATAACATTTAGGGTAAACTAAATAAATCAGGCTCCATAAGAGTAAACAAGAAGTACTCTGAATTTGAATTAAACGTGATTTAATACTGTCATAATTTACACTGTAATATCATAATCTGCCATCTGCAGCTTTGTGGCAAATAATTAGAATGGAACATGATGATTTAGCCATTAATTACATAGATCCGTCTAATCAAATGTGGAAAATAGACTAACTACCACTAATAAATTTAATTTGATCTAAACCGTTTTCTGATTTTTATAGTTCATTTATATTTAGTCATAGCTAAATAGTCATAGTTTATTCCCGGAACTAAAGTATGTAGGGTTTGTTTATGGCGGGACACTCATTAGTGGTGCACGCTAGGTGTTCTCTTGGCGCGTTTGTTGTGTTGCTGGCATTTTAAACTAATAAATGTTGACTGCTTTGGTAAACCGAATTAATAATTAATGACATATTTACATGTATGTTTTATTGGGATTTTCAGGAGGTTATGTGCAGTTATTAACTGTAATTGTATTTTTGTCGTTTAAATGTATATGCTTTGATTAGCATTAGCTTGTGGACGCGCCCGGTTTTACATGTAAATGTGCCTTATGCGTGTCTTTACAGGTATGTTTATGGCTTGCTTTCAAGTCCATATATGTTTAATTATATAAATAAAAATAAAATACAAATGCTTTTTTTGTTTTTTTTGTACCGGGGAGTAAAGGAATGAGGATGGCACTCTTAGTGTTTATTCATATATTAGTTCATGATTTGTAAGTGCTTCATTATGTCATGACTTTACTTGAGGGGGCACAATCATAATTAATTCATTATTAACTAACCATTAACTAACATCAACTAATGGTTTGTTAATGCATACTTATGTCATGACCTACTTGAGGGGGCACATCATACTTAATTCATTATTAACTAAGCATATACTAACATCAACTAATAGCTTGTTAATGCATACTTATGTCATGACTTTACTTGAGGGGGCACATCGTAATAAATTCACTGTTAACTACTTACCAAATTCAACTCATGATTTATCATTAACTTACTATCAAATACACATGTACTAACACAACTATATAAGTATTCAGCCCAGTTAAGTGATGTTGTGTGACTTTTCAAAAAGTCAGAGAATGGAGGTACAGTATGATCACGGCCTGCGTCTGGATGGAGAGTGAACTTCTGAATCTGAATCCAGCAAACGTTCCCTGACCTTCGTTCATGTTTCCTGTTTGGTTATTTTTTTGGGAACCGATTCCTCAGGAACTGTTGTAAGTCACAGTAGTTTAGTTTGATAGGAAAAAATACCACAAAANATCAACAATCAGCGGCGACGCCCACACAAAACAATGAGGTGACACACCCACACCATCACACAGACACCAGGATGAGACAACGGATTCATGAACCGTGACAAATCCTATGCCTTTCAGTAATGTTTATAATGAAGCTGCTGATGTCAGTAGTTTAAATTCTGACAATAATAAATTGTTTAAATTTATTTCAAAGTCCAAATATTTATTATTCCTTCTTATAGAGACTGTTTGATTTAGTTTACCCTAAATGTTAATTAATGCATTAATTATCAAACATATATTAACGCGTAGTTAAGGCTTCTGTTTTCATGCATGAATCCTTATGACTCCTGTCGCAGTTAAGGATCACTCTTCATTAGTTCATGATTAGTTCATATCTTAACTAATCTTGAGTTCATGTTGAAGTAACTATTAATTCAGGTATTAGTTCATGGTTATTCATGTACTGTTGTTGTAAAGTGTTACCGGTCTTTTTGTCATCCGACGAAACAATAACATGAAATCAATAAGAAGATACCGATCAAAGAAAATAATAGCAGATTTAGGTAAGAATCTAAATGTATTTTA
Organism: Anabarilius grahami; assembly: GCA_003731715.1. Lineage (NCBI taxonomy): Eukaryota > Metazoa > Chordata > Actinopteri > Cypriniformes > Xenocyprididae > Anabarilius > Anabarilius grahami. The sequence continues at coordinate 49,881 of RJVU01051519.1, read as the reverse complement.
GCTTTTCTGGATTGCTAACGCATAAGTGGCCGTTTCCCGAACCATCAGTTCTCAAAACAAAGTCACATTTCTCAAAACGTTTAACAATGACATTTGGTAGCAAAACTGATGACACACTAGTCAAAATCTGAGAGAGTGCTGAATGAATAATTTACAGGGAAGACCAATACACTGCTATAATTGTTACGTGTGGTGCTGTATGGAAGAGGCAGTACTCGGTAATCCACAATAAAGGGTACTTTAATCAGACGAAGGAGAGATAAATACACTTTACACACGATAAACACAACAGAGAACGGACAGAGAGTGAAGGGAGTGAGTCAGTGATGATGATTAAGTCCAGGTGAAGATGATGAGTGCTGATGGGGAGATGACGAGGGAAGTGAGTGCAGGTGTGGAAACAGGAGGATAATGGGAAAAGGAGTCCAGGAGACAAGGGATCTGTGACATTACGCCCCCCTCCCAGTAGGCGCGTCCTCGTGCCGTAGATAGAACAACTGGGAGGGGGGGTGGGCGCCCTGGAGACCTCATGCAGGTGCAGGGAGAGGAGCGGACTGGTGTGGAGGTCTCCAGGGCGGATCCNGGCGGGTCAGGGGCCTCGGCGGGCCACGGCGGGCCACGGCGGGCCACGGCGGGTCGGGGGCCTCGGCGGGTCTGGAGACGTGGGCTGCCACGGCGGGTCTGGAGACGTGGGCTGCCACGGCGGGTCTGGAGACGTGGGCTGCCACGGCGGGTCAGGAGACGAGGGCTGCCACGGCCGGTCTGGAGACGAGGGCTGCCACGGCGGGTCTGGAGAAGTGGGCTGCCACTGCGGGTCAATGTCCATAGGCGGCCATTGTGGGTCTGGAGCCTTGGTGGGCTCTGGCGACCCCGAAACCCCGCCCAGGAGATCCCCACCCACAGGTACTGGGCCCCCCCCCCAAAAAANCCGCTTGAAGAGGGGTTCATCCATGTCAAATAAGCTAGCTCTACAAACTCCTCCACATACCTCTCCAGTGAACGTCCAAACTGCAGCAGTCCGATGAGCCGCTCCGCCGCAGTCATGGTAGTGGGAGGCACGGGAGGAGTAAGAGCCTCAGAAAGAAGACTGAAATCTATCTTATATAGTGGATTACTCGTCGGTTTTGGTCCGTTCTTCTGTTACGTGTGGTGCTGTATGGAAGAGTCAGTACTCGGTAATCCACAATAAAGGGTACTTTAATCAGACGAAGGAGAGATAAACACACTTTACACACGATAAACACAACAGAGAACGGACAGAGAGTGAAGGGAGTGAGTCCATTATAAAGGCAGTGATGATGATTAAGTCCAGGTGAAGATGATGAGTGCTGATGGGGAGATGAAGAGGGAAGTGAGTGCAGGTGTGGAAACAGGAGGATAATGGGAAAAGGAGTCCAGGAGAAAAGGGATCTGTGACAATAATACTGTATATACTGTAATGAAATTTGGCCAAATGTGCAGAGGATGCTGAATTTACTTTTACTGCAATTGACAGTATACTGTATTGTGTGGCACACCAAGTTCATTCTTATTTTTCTCATGCTTTTCATCTACTGCAAGATCAATTTATAATAGTAAAATGAAAAAAAAAAATCCCTCCAAAAGGTCATTGCTGTATTTTACTGTATCGGCATCTGTACATTTATTTTTGTGTAGTACACATTCAGCATCTGTACACTTATTTTTGTGTAGTAGACATTGAGCTTCAAAATAATTCCTGAAACCCAGTAAGAGGTTTTTTTGTTACAGTGTTATATGATCTCACTAGTGTTCACTGAGCAGTGCAGTAGTCTGTGTATTTGTTACGTTTTGTGTGACTTTGTCAGACAAGAATAAGTTTTTGACTAGAACATTTTATTTTGACCTGGAAGTTTGAGGTTTGTACAAGTTGGTGTATAGTTTTGAGATTCTGNGTGAATCGAAACTAGGAATCGAAATTTAAACTTTTGAACGATTCCGGGAAAATCGCAAAGCTAGTCCCGGTTCCAATCAATACTCGATACTCGATACCCAAGCCTAGTCATAAAGCCAACTTAAAGTCTTGATTAAAAAAAAGTAAAAAGTTTGGTCAGTTAGGCCAGAATATAGATGTTCTGGGTGATTGCGAAAGTGTTGCTAGGTGGTTGCTAGGAGATTCTGGGTGGTTGCTAGGCTCTTGCTATGCAGTTGCTGGGGTGTTGCTAGAGTATGTGGTTGATAGGGTGTTCTGGGTGAACACACACAGACATTCCCACCTCTGTTAATAACAGAAACTCAAAAATTGTTTTGTTGCTCTTTAACTGGGCACTAAAACATGTGATTTAAACCACCTAAGTAGCATGTGTAATATTAATAAAACTGCTCATCTCCTTTAGTGATACAAGCTCAGACTCATTTAGAATCTTTTGATGTTTTTCATATAGTGTCTTTACTTGGTCCCATGATGGATATTGAAATCTTGTTATTTAATTTTAAACATATATAGATGACTACATTGTGGTAATGCAATGTTTATGAACACAATTGTGTATGTCAGGCCATAAATCTCCAAAAACTATGCATGGGCGCTTGCTTTGGTGTTGCCACCCCTCATAGACCTCATGCCACCCCTTTGCCACCCTATAAATAATTTTCTAGATCCGCCCCTGACCCACACAAACCTCAGTTAGAAGCCTTCTTGATTCATTTGGGAAAGACAACAGACAGTTCAGTGTCAAGAGGTGCTCGATGCAGAGCCAAATGACCTAACCTGTTTAATGGGTGGAGCGATAGGGTTATGGGTAGGGTTAGGGTGTGGTTGGGGGATGCAGCTCCACCCATCATGCCGACAGTAGGTAGAGAGAGGGGGAGCTGGAGGTTATACTCCACCCACCCATCCTCTTTCTGGAGCACAAAATGACCCATGACCCATGACCTACAAAAGAGCAGTGAATGGCTGTTAAAGATCAACAGAGGTGCAGAATTTGAAGATGTAAAGTTGAATGTGTTGTCAAGATAAGACAGCAGGCAATCAGCCATATCACCAAAATAAGTCCAAAAAGAAGTCTCTAAAATTGAGCATTTCAAATGCGCAAAGTTTTGGTCCTGAAGAGTCAAATTCATGTCGATCGTGTTCCTTGATTGAATTTTCTCAGTAAGTGTAAAAGACATCAACAGCATCATATGAGAAGACATTTGGTACGTCGCTTAAGGGGGTGTCACACTACACTTTTTATTCCATTTACTTCCATTCATACGCATTCAATTGTGGGAGACCAGAAATGCAAGCTCAAGCGAGTAAGTTTTGAATTTCGCTGCATTCCAAAGTTCAAGTTTGTTGAACTTTGACCTGCGAAATCGTATCACATAGTCATGTGGCATTGAGTACAATTTCAGTATGGCTGTCTCATTGCTCACTAAAACTAAAACTATTCAAAATCATTTTTGGTAATTAAAATAATTTAGAAATATCAGATAAAAATTTAAACTTAAAAAAAACGTTGGCAATTAAATAAATTAAATTAAATATGCTGAAATTCCAAAATTACTAAAACTAAAACAGAAAATAGAAAAATATATGAAAAAAATTAAAAATATTGTAATGAAAAACTTTAAACTTAAAAAGCTAATTCAAAATATTAATAAATATAATAGTATATAGGTATACTACACA
>RJVU01051519.1:0-25312 GCA_003731715.1 Anabarilius grahami | reverse complement strand
CAACAAACAAAAGGGTAAAAAAAAAAAAAACAGCAAAATAATAATACAAAATATATAGATATCTATTTATAAATATATTTACGTATCCACCATATACACTCCAGCAATAAAGGGTTTTGACTCGTTCACGGCGCTACAGATGCACGCTTACTTGTCCGACCTACCGAGAGACAAATAACTTTGGATCAAAAGCTCCTTTTATAATGGTCACATGACCTCACACAGTCCCCTTCCGGGTGACTTGCCGGACCGGAAGAGTGTGGCTTTTAACATAAAAGACCATCTCCGGCAGTGCTCTGGTTCGCAGCCGCTTCATCCAACACAAGACAACATCACACATTACACAGGTAAAACATACATTTAAAACCTCTTAAATTACATTTCAATGTAATTCAGGTATAATGTAAGTGTAAGGCAGAGGTCTTCAACCCTGCTCCTGGGGACCCACTGTCCTGCAAAATTTATTTCCAACCTGCTTCAGCACACCTGCCTATGATTTTCAAGCAATCCAGAAGAGCTTGATTAGTTGTTTCAGGTGTGTTTAATTAGGGTTGGAGCTAAACTTTGCAGGACAGTGGGTCCCCAGGAGCAGGGTTGAAGACCTCTGGTGTAAGGTATGTATGCAAGTAGGGTAATGTATGTATGTAAGTGCGAATAATGTTAGATATACGGAAGGGAAAGGAGTTGCGATCGCGTGATTAATGTCTATGTGCTGTAAAGTAGCGTGTGCACCCGCCACTACAGCGGCCACGGAGGGGGAAAAGGGAATGAGCAGCGTGTATGTATGTGTAAACCAGTGCCATTCAGCCAGGGATAGATTTCCTCCTCCACATCACCTCCTCCTTCTCCTGGTGGACTACCGTCTGTTACATGAGACAGGTAGTCTGCCACAACATTCCTCTTCCCAGGGATGTGCCGCACTTGGAATTGGAAGGGTTGTAGGGACAGGTACCACCGGGTGACCCTTGCATTATGTTCTTTCATGGTGTTGATCCAGCTGAGGGCCCGGTGGTCCATTTCCAAGTCAAGCACTCTTCTGAGCAAATAGTAACAGAGACTCTCTAGGCCCCACTTGGTTGCCAGGCATTCTTTTTCAAATGTTGAGTATCTTTGTTCTCTTGGTAATAACTTTCGGGCCAGTGTAGCAAACTCGGGGATGATCCTCCGATACCAGCCGATCAGCCCCAGGAATGACCTCACCTCCTCCTTCAAACACGCTGGATTGCCTCTGCCTTGCTGACTTGTGGTTTGAGCTGACCATTGCACAGAATATATCCTAGGTAAGAAGTTTCTTGCTGTGCCCATCGACACATGTGCCCCTGAGTTTTAGGTTAATCCTGCCCTCTGTATCCTTCCCAGTGTCTCTTCGAGGTGTTTGGGGTGATCTGAATAGGTGTCGCTATAGATGATCAGCGGCTGCCCACGTCTCACAGCCTTGCAGGACTCGGTCAATCAGATGCTGGAATGTGGCAGGCGCCCCATGCAGGCCAAAAGGGAGGACGGTGAACTGGAATAGTCCAGAGGGTGTGCAGAATGTAGTGTAGGTGTAGTGTTGTCAGAAACCAAGCCCAACCAATCCTTCCCAGGAGATCATCCACGCGGGGCATAGGGTAGGTGTTGAATCTTGACTGGCTGTTTAGCTTCCAAAAGTCGATGCAGACACGTAAAACGTGGGTGTGTTTTGTGGTGACCCTGGTGACCTGCCTATGGAACAGAATGACGAATTTATAACACAATCTGTCGACAACATTTAGGCAACACAAGAAACTTTACAACTTTACAAATAAAACCCCATTGTCAACTACAAACTGTTAGCGATCGCGTGATTAATGTCTATGTGCCGTAAAGTAGTGTATGCAACTCGTCACTACAGCAGCAAATGAGGGGGAAACGGGAATGAGCAGCGTGTATGTATGTGTAAACCAGTGCCATTCAGCCAGGGCTAGATCTCCTCCTCCACACACGGTAACTGTATTTTGATGGTCCCCTATTGACATTCTGCTGACTATAATTAATGTTGCACCTACATTGCACCTACATTCATTAGAGTATTAGTAGACTGTCTGCTTAATATCTGTGTAACACAGTTCGTATATAGGGGAAGAAGGAGGCGGGAACCGGCGAACATTAAACACAAACTTTAATATAAAATAAACAAAGAACAAAACGAAAGTAATGCCGGCAGACCCTCGCGGACGTCTGCCGGCCACACAAACATAATAAAACAACGTAAAATCCAGGCCTGGTCCTCTCTCGTCCTTCACTGTCGTCGCTCCTCCTTTTATGCTCCCGAAGCTCCTCCGTGAGGGACTCGAGGCCGGTGCGCCTCACAGGTGACGATCATTAACACTCGCGTCACCGGCCTCGCGCCGTTCCCTCACGGCTCTCGCCCGCCCTGCTCGTCACAATCTGCAAACACTTTATTGTAATGATCCTCCAACAGACATTCTACTAACTATAAGTAACTTTGCAAGTATATGTCAACTTATTCTACTAACCCAAACCCCTTATTCTACTAACACTAACCCTACCCCTAACAGTCTACTAATACTTTACAAATACTTTAATGAGAGTTTGTAGACAAATAGGTGCAACATTACTTATAGTCAACAGAATGTCTAAAGGGGACCATCAAAATACAGTGTAAACAAAGTTTACTTTTTATTCCATGGTGGAAACAAGCTTCCATATATTTTACTGCACAAATAAAACCTAAATTCACTTAGTACCCACGAGGAAAATAACTCAAAAAAAACATGCTAACTAATGTCTTAATGAAAATAGAAAATAATTTGGACAATTACTATTTTGCTAAACAGCTGGCACAAAATACAGGACACACAAAACGACTGCTAAAATATTATCAATGTAAATGACTCAACTGATTATGGTTTTGTAGTATAGACACTGTGACTTATATATAAAGCGGATAATCTGGAACAACGTATATTTACATTAGCCAATCTCAAGACTACAATCAAATAGGCCCTACTGCAATGATTGACTTTATACTCAGATGCCTTTAAATTGAAATCATCACATTTCAGTAGCAGCACCATAAGCGCAGCACTATTGGCTGTTTAATAGATGATGTTGCCCATGAATACACGCACAGTGATCATTAGACCCAGTGCTCCAGGGAAGCGACGCGACCATGACTAACTGATCATCCCTAAACGAGAGCCATTACATGAGAGCCATTACACAAGAACCATGAAAATTCTTCATGGTAAGACATAGAAATTGAGTAATTGAGTGCACTGGCCCAAAAAATGACAATGTTGTTAACGCTTATGAAAAGAGTATACAGCAAAACAGATTCCCAGGCCTTATCTGCATCTGATACACATTTAGGACAAAAGCTCAAACTTAGTCAAAAAAAATAAAGAAGCTATCTTGCTAACTGCACAGTCCTGATGTAATATTTGCATTACCTGAGAGAAATGAGATTCATTACGATCTTCATGAGAGAAGAACATATCTGCGAAGACACCGTCATACCTGCAACACTCAAAAATAAATGTTTTCTATGTGAATATATTTTAAAATGTAATTTATTTCTGTGATCCAAAGTTGAATTTTCAGCATCATTACTCCAGTCTTCAGTGTCACATGAACCTTCAGAAATCATTCTAATATGCTGATTTGCTGATCAAGAAACATTTCTGATTATCATCAGTTGAAAACAATTGTGATTTTTGTAGAAACTGTGCTACATTTATTCAAAAATCTTTGATGAATAGAAAGTTCAAAAGAACAGCATTCATATAAAACGGGTTTTGTTTTTGCAAAAAATTTAAATGTTTTACTGTCACTTTTGATCACTAGTGTACTGTAGGCCAATAGATCATTAGTTTAACTGAATACAATTTTTTTTTGTTTTTTTGCAATTGGCAAGCAACACAACTTATGAATTAAAATATTTTTTTGCAGTCCATCTGTGTGTTCATCTGTATTTCACAAAAGCTGTGAACGCAGCTCATTCAATCAGAATGTACACTATACACCAATAATCACTCACCATTTACTCTAATAGGCTTTTCACACATGGGTTAACATAATCCAGGGTTAATAATTACAATCCCAATGTAATTATTATATAAAAGTTCACCTAAAAAAGAAGAACCTGTCATTATTTTCTCATCCTCATGTCATTCCAAACCTCTCTGACATTTTCCCCCATGAAACACAAAAGAGGAGAAATGGAGCAGATGAGCAGATCTCAACCCAATGAAAGCGAACCAGTGAACTCAGGCTGACAAGCTGTAAAAATAAAGACAAAGAAATAAAGCATCATAAAATTAGTCCATTATTTGTTTGCTAGGTTCCAAGTCTTCTGAAGTCTGCAGCTTTGTTTGAGGAATAAACTGTAATTTAGGTTGTTGTTGGAAACACTGGAGTTCCCAAATCTCATTGAATATACTTTTGAATTTAGGTTCATTTGGACATTTCATGCAATTTAATCACTAACATTTGATTTTGCATTTTGTTTACTGCTTAAAATGATGGTGTTTTCAGAGTTATTTATTAGTTGTATTGTTTGATTATTATTAATCAAACAATACCCTTATTGTTTTTGGGGGGTTTTTTTGCAAAATAATTACTTATTGAAAAAAGAAATGTCTAAAAAATATCAATCACTTCTATGCATTTAACTAGCATTTGTTAGTAGTGTAGAGTCAACTAGTTTTTCAAAAAGGTGAGACTGACTGAAATTTAGCTACTTTGTTTGAGGAATAAACTGTCATTTTAAATTGAGTATGAGTTGTCTCAGTCTCAATTAGTCTCAATGTTTAGTACTATTCTTACCGCTTCTTTTTTCACAGAAAACACACAATATTTATGCTTTGCACACTATGCAAACTTTGTGTACGCATTTAACACCCAGGTGACCTGCTATATTTGGCAAAATGTGTATATACAACAGAGCACACTGCATGAAATACAGTATCTCTCAGTAATACAATGATTTGACCTTCCATTTCCAGCATTATGAATGTGATTATACTGACATGATTTTTAGCATTTTTCTTTATCCATTTTGTGCAAAAATGCTTTTGGCAGTCTAAGCAAATAATGACATTGAAAATGCAAATCAACATTTTTTTTTTCCCTAGATGTTAACCAGACGCCACTCACATGTTCACTTGCTTTATTATAAACAGAAGGCAGTATACCATGTATAATGTGCATTGTTTAGTAAGCTGTTATTCCCCCCCAAACACACTTTATGTGCAGACCGGACAGTACCACCTTGACAAGTTTCTGTAACAACACCACCGTTGACCAATCAGCATCCACTGAAGCCAGACGCTGGCCTCAATCAGTGACTGGCAGAGGAAACCGTGGCATTTCAAGAAATTAATTGACTGCCACCGTCTTTATAATCCACCATCAATATCTCAGCCTTGCGGCCCATAGATGTTATGGAAACAATGCTGGGAACAGAAAATTAAAGATGGCAACAGCCTGGTGACGGAGGATAATTAGGGTTGCGGTCAGTGCTTAATGACGGCTTTGAGCTCTCAGCTCAGACTACAGGAGATGGAATGATGATTTGATGAAAAAGTTCAGCTTCATTCAATATTACTTCATTTACATCCTTTGATATGCCATGCAGAATAAAGTTAATTACAGTATGTAGCCTCTGTAACAGATTATGTTCAAAAACCATGTTCAAAAAATTGTTTTCTGTGACTTTAGTGCAAACTCTCCCCTTTTGTGCAACAAACTACACCAGCAATCCCACTACATGCACTGAAATGTACACCATGTTTTTATATAAATCAGGCTTACAGAATGTGCCATATTCAGAAAACAGGCACTATTTGCTAGGATCAATTAACACAGCACTATTGTTTCCCCTCAGGACGGAGGCAGTAAATGCTTTTATTTAAAATAGATGTTTGTTTACATGTTCTTGCAATCGTGGCAGCAGTAATTCATCAAATGATGCCATTTAAAGTCATTGTTGGTGCTGGTGTTTTTGTTATTTAAATATTGTAATAAATGGAGTTACATTGTAAAAATTCCATGAATTAGATGTTATTTGTCATAACCTACTGTATGATGGATTGAATGGAATCGTTCAGTCTGAATTCATCGTCTACTGATATAACGATTTTAAGATTTTTTGAAAGAAATTAATACTTTTATTCAGCAAGGGTTCTTTAAATTTATCAAAAGTGACAGTAAAGATTTATGTTACAAAAGATTTTTATTTCAAATAAATGTTGTTCTTTGTTCTTTTGAACTTGCTCTTTTGAAATGCTGTTCTTCTGAACAATAAAGAATCCTGAAAAAAATGTACCATGGTTTCTACGATAAAATTAAGCAGCACAGCTGTTTTCAACACTTGGGACATAAAACGTCCTCTTTTGGTAATGAAAGTGCTGCAGTTTAAGGTTTCTTACATGATTTTAGAGGGACATTCCAATTTGGTTACTTTTATGGTCACATAAGAACATTACAATGAGGATATTTAGGACATTAACTGAACGTTGCTACATGGTCCTCTCTTGGTCATTTAATAACGTTCCAGATATGAGTTTAGGGGGACGTTCTATTTTGGTTATTTTATGGTCGCGTGAGAACGTTACAAAGAGGACATTTGGGAAGTTAACAGAACGTCCTATAGTAATCGTCCCCTAAACATTCCCAGAACGTCCTGAATGTTCCCTGAAGGTCCACCAAATAACGTTCCCCAAACCTTAAAAGAACTCCACATCGTGACCGTCTCTGATTGTTCTGGGAACATTACTAGACAACGCCCTTAATACCAGTGGACGTTCTGAGAATGTTCTGGGAATGTAAAATTTTTAGCGGGACAACCTGTCACCTAGTAACGTTCCCAGAACGTTCAGAGACGGTCACGATGTGGAGTTCTTTTAAGGTTTGGGGAACGTTATTTGGTGGACCTTCAGGGAAAATTCAGGACGTTCTGGGAATGTTTAGGGGACCATTACTATAGGACGTTCTGTTAACTTCCCAAATGTCCTCTTTGTAACGTTCTTGCATGACCATAAAATAACCAAAATAGAACGTTCCCCTAAACTCATATCGGGAACGTTATTAAATGACCAACAGAGGACCGTGTGGGAACGTTCTGTTAATGTCCCAAATGTCCTCTTTGTAACATACGTTTTTTTACCATAAAATAACCAAAAGAGAACATCCCCCTAAAGTCATATAAGGAACCTTAAACTGCAGCACTTTCATTACCAAAAGAGGACATTTTAGGAACATCCCGAATGTTCTGTAAAGGTTCAGAATTTTCATCACCTTTTGAGAACTTTTAGGGGACGTTGTGCAAGGTCCTGAGAACGTTGCCTTCTACGTGGGAAGTTACTTTATTTTGTTCTGTCTGCAAAATCGTGGTTTCAAGGCATTGTGTGTCCTTACTGTCTAAAGCAGCACTTTCATTTCAAGGCAAAACAATGCATTTCATCTTTCTAAAGGCCTCTTATGTTTACAATGTCCTCTCTCAGACAGACATTCCCATAGTGCCCTATGCGGTGTGGTACAGTGCTTTGAAGCCTCTGTCTGTTGAGTGGCCTCTCTCATCACCGCCTGCCAGCACAGCGCATATCTGGACAGAAAAACACTGAACACAATCTAAAGCTCTGAGACAAAAGAGAACGTTTACTCTTTGAGCAGGTACTTGAGACATGCTGCAAGCCACCAGTGTCAAGATGTGCCTGAGCATAAAAGCAACTGAAGGTGCATCTTAAAGGAAAAGTTGACCAAAAAAAAAGAGATAATTTTATGATAATTTACTCAGGCTTAAGACATTATAGACAGAAGTCCTCTTCCATGCAGATTCGTAACATTTCCTGTTGATTGGAACTTCCTAATTATTGCCATAATGGTTGAAATTCAATACTTTAGATATTTTCTTACAGCTATTTTGTGAAGCTCAACAATCTTTAAACCAAATATTATTTGGTTTTACTCATTGTGATGGATGATTAAAGGCACAATATTTAAGATTTTTGGATTAATATATCCAAAAATCACTAGACTTGTGTACTTATATTATCCTAAATGTTTCCAAGAATTTTTAATTCCAGAGAAATAAGAAATTTTAACCAGAACATGGACCGTGATCGTGCGTCGCCAATGACATCATACCCGGGTTACCCTCAATTTCCAGTTTTATTTTGTAGAAACCATGGAAACTCCAAAGATGCTTTAATATATTATGTGTCTTTATTAGACAGGTGAGCAACTTTTTGGATACATTCATTGACAGAAAACTAATTGTTTTACCATGCCTAATATCGATCTAGCTTACTGCAGTGTGCAACAAGTGTCTCATAGCCGCCAAGCGAACGCACAAATGTAGCACTATAACAAATAGCACTATAACAACTTTCAACACACAAATGTATCTAATATGATAAAATAGCGCTGCGTTACCCCACATACTCGTGACCGGAAAAGGCGGATACATATTGTGCCTTTAATGGAATTTGGCCTTTGTGTTTCCTCATATTTCCTGTGAAACAGGAAGTCATGGCTGGATAGTTTCACGTTCCTAGTCACACTGGTGTGGTAAAATTGGAAATATGAATGGAAATATATAGATATTTTAATCATAAGATTGTCTAATGGTGCCAATACTTGTGGCCAATGTGTATTAGAGATTTATTTCATAATCAGAAATTATGATCACAGCTGTGTTTTTGTCGACATGATTAACAGACAGAACACAGCATGTCAATCAGGCTTCCAAACCTCTCATTCATCTAATCAAACAGAAATAGTTTGATTTTTGTAAATTTCCTTATACATAATACATGCATGTCAGAGGGCTGTAATTTGATGCCCCTTTCCATCTAAAATTGCCTCTCTAGGAGAGCAAAAATCATCACAGTCTTCTATTAACTCACATTAATTCAAACCAAAAATGATCTGAATTATTTCATTCACAACACACTACATTTAAGAGTCCTAAACTATGCAATTTCCTTTAGAGGAAACCTCAGCACTTCCACCATTCAAACAAATCACTTGCATGTGAGAGTTACTATATTTAATGGGACACACATTATGCATAAGAAATGACAATTTATATTTATTTCAGTGCTTCGTTTCTCCTCTCTAGCAATAATCTATCAGTAATATCATAATTACAGACCATTTTAAAAGCGTCATCTCGTTTAGTTATTTTTTCCCCTGGGGGTCCTCTTACACTGTTAGCAAAGTTATTAGTGCCAATGTTTCATTCGTGCTTTACATTTAAGACTAACAATGACTATGTTTACCATACTTAAGAAGAAGAGTTATTCCAGTGGTTTTGCATTGAAATATGCTGCTCAAACTGTTCAGACAGAAATGATTATGTAAATTATTAAAAATAAACTTGAGTCCCTGGTTTCTAACGTTGGGATTCTTCAAAAGGAATCTGCAGAAAGTTTTGAGTTCTAAAACTTTTGGTATGTTTTCATACAATCAAAGATCAAGGAAATGGGGGTCAAGTGATGCTAAGAAGCTGAAAAGACGTGGAAATCTGAGCTCCTAAACTATAGTCTCAGTTTTACATCAAAACAACACTGAACACTTATATACTTGACGTTTTTGACTTCTCATAGTTCACCCTCAAGTTCTCTATGGATCACCATTCTAAGTTAAAGAAAGACCCTCAGAAAACTCATGAACATATTGGAGGCAATGAAACAAAGATCAAGGAAATATCGAAATATGCACTTTAAGAGATGTACAAATGCCTGAACTTGCGCAGAGATACAGCCCATGAAATCCTCATAGTGAGATTATGTTTTCAGATGAATTACTTAAAGATGACAGTTTCTAGAGTCAGCTACCATAGTTATTTTTTCCTCAAATACAGACTAGCTAATCATGTCATGCTTGTTGGTGTTTGATTGACAGCTTCAGTCTTCATTCACTTTCATTATACAGAAATTAACAGGCAGGATATTCTTCAGCAATTCATCTTCTATATTCCACTGAAGAAAAGTCATACCAGTTTGGAACAACATGAGCTGACTGTGCTTTGTGTGAAAGCACAAGGTTTTCCATAGTGTTGTTCGTTTTCTCACATGGAGAATGATCAGCCAGAAGAGCTGAAGGGGAATATGACCTTTAGTGTGACACTAAACTACTTCTAGTCCAATGGCTGATCCAATGGCTCAACATCTATCAACAAGTCTGAAAATGAATAAAAGCCACCCGTGAACAACCTGTGTTCTCACAGATTGAAATCAACTCTGCAGTACTCAATGCAAAATGGCTTATTTTGATGAGAACAAGAGCAGGGATTTATTTTTTGGAATTGAATAAAGCAAGAATGAGCCAGATTGGCAGGGTGTGTGTGACCGACTGCATTAGACTGGCCAGCCCAGTTAATTAATGTGTAGGCTGCTCTGCCCAATAGGATTCTGGGCCGTCTCCATCGCCAGTCACTTTGAATCAGGGAGCTGCCACAATCTGACTACTGGAGAGCCAAGTTCACACTAGCTCTGGATCCCAGGCTCTTTGAAAGATTGTTTTTACCCTGTTATCTAAGTCATGGGAATGCCTTCCGTCACTATCTGTGCTTGGTTAAGAAACAGAACAGCACAACCCATTTCATACACACTGATCAAATTTGCATGCACATTATTCAGATTACATGAATATTTTTGGCTTCAATACATGCAAAGCCCAACTGAAAGCACTTATTGTTGATTACCACAAAAAAAAAAAAAAAAANCAAAAAAAAAAAAAAAAAAAAAAGTGATGGGTTACAGGTCACAGTGATACACTTACAATGGAAGTGAATGAGGGCAGTTTGTTATTGGCAGTCTGGTACTGGTAATATGTGTTAACATGGGAACAAATGCTCACTATCCTTTTCTGTGCAAAGTTATATCCAATTTTTGTCACCATGACAACATACAGCCCGAATTCTGGAAATGTTGGGATGTTTTTTAAATTTGAATAAAATGAAAACTAAAAGACTTTCAAATCACATGAGCCAATATTTTATTCACAATAGAACATAGATAACATAACAAATGTTTAAACAGTGAAACTATACACTTTTATCCACTAAATGAGCTAATTTCAAATTTGATGCCTGCTACAGGTCTCAAAAAAGTTGGCACGGTGGCAACAAATAGGGACAATGCCGAGACCTTTATTGGATGCCCGTGGTCTTCAGGCCCTCAGACGACATTGCATCACTCATCGGCATGATTGTGTCGGTAAACACAATCTGCTGTGCCATCTGCAGATGCCAACTAAAGCTCTATCATGCAAAAAGCCATATGTGAACATGGTCCAGAAGCGTCGTTGTGTCCTGTGGACCAAGGCTCATTTAAAATGGACTGTTTCAAAGTGGAAAAGTATTCTATGGTCAGACGAGTCCAAATTTGACATTCTTGTTGGAAATCACGGACGCCGTGTCCTCCGGGCTAAAGAGGAGGGAGACCTTCCAGCGTGTTATCAGCGTTCAGTTCAAAAGCCAGCATCTCTGATGGTATGGGGGTGCATAAGTGGATACAGTATGGGCAGCTTTCATGTTTTGGAAGGCACTATTAATGCTGAAAGGTATATAAAGATTTTAGTGCAACATATGCTCCTCTCCAGATGACATCTATTTCAGGGAAGGCCTTGTGTATTTCAGCAGAACAATGCAAAACCACATACTGCAGCTATTACAAAAGCATGACTTCGTCGTAGAAGAGTCCGGGTGCTAAACTGGCCTGCCTGCTGTCCAGATCTTTCACCTATAGAGAAAAATATGTCAAAGATGACCACAAACTCTTCAGCAGCTGGAAACCTATATCAGACAAGAATGGGACCAAATTCCAACACCAAAACTCCAGAAACTCATAACCTTGATGCCCAGACGTCTTCAAACTGTTTTGAAAAGAAGAGGAGATGCTACACTATGGTAAACATGCCCCTGTCTCAACTATTTTGAGACCTGTAGCAGGCATCAAATTTGAAATGAGCTAATTTTGTTCATAAAATTGTAAAATTTCACAGTTTAAACATTTGTTATGTTATCCATGTTCTATTGTGAATAAAATATTGTCTCATGTGATTTGAAAGTCTTTAGTTTTCATTTTATTCAAATTTAAAAAACCTCCCAACATTTCCGGAATTTGGGTTGTAACATCTAAAACCCTAAAACCATAAAAATGTTTTAACCAGTATTTCATCTTAAATACATAGGTTTTAACAGAAACATTATTGTAAGCGTTTGATAAAATACGCTTCACATTTCTGCTTTTATCTTCCAAAAGTTGGCCCATTCACTTCCAGTGAGTGCCTCACTGGAAGTGAGGGGCAGTCGTGGGGCAGTCGTGGCCTAATGGATAGAGAGTCGGACTTGTAACCCAAAGGTCATGGGTTCGAGTCTCAGGTCCGGCAGGGATTGTCGGTGAGGGGAGTGAATGTCCAGCGCTCTCCCCACCTTCAATACCACGACTGAGGTGAGACCCTTGAGCAAGGCACCGTACCCCCAACTGCTCCCGGGCGCCGCAGCAATGGCTGCCCACTGCTCCGGGTGTGTGTTCACGGTGTGTGTGTTCACTGCTGTGTGTGTGCACTTGGATGGGTTAAATGCAGAGCACAAATTCTGAGTATGGGTCACCATACTTGGCCACATGTCACTTCACTTTCACCATAACCTTGATCATTGTTTTTTTTTTTAAAGAAAACAAAGCCATTGTCAAAATTATTATTTTGTAGTAATCAACATTATGCTACAAATGCCAGAATATTAATTTAAAGGCCATATTCTGGCTTTGTTTTGGAAAGTCCCATATGAATGAAAAATCAAAAGTGATATCTCTTTAACATCTCAAATGTTTCTCCTAGACAAATGAGGTTACTCTAACATCAAATGGAGACTTTTGCTTGAGTCTCCTGCTTCTCACACTTGTCTCCTGAGACATTGTCACATTGGTCTCCTTTAAAGTTTTAGAAGAGATCTCATCAAAATCACTCACTATGCTCAGACTTTTCTCCTTAGCTAGAGACTCTGGTGGTCTCACATTTGTCTTCTCTAAATATTCACAAGAGATCTCAACAACATCACACACTGTGCTCAGATTTTTCTCCTTAGAGAGACGGGATCTCTCACACTTGCCTTTTCTGAAATTTCATAAGAGATCTCAATAACATCACAGACTGCGCTCAGACTTTTCTCCTTAGCTAAAGACTTTGGCACTCTCACATTTGTCTCCTCTAAAGTGTATACCAAGTCAAATGTCTCAATGTGAACTCAAACATTTCTATCATACAAGATATATTAATAATCACATTAGTCAAGGATTGGGTCACAAGCCATTTAATGTGCCTTTCAGCAAAGAAAGCTCCAGGGTTACCTTTCCTGTAGCAATTTTCCTGATAACAGCATCTGGTACATTACTATTTCCATCAACCAATGATGTGCCCTACGCACATAAACTCTACTGCTTTCTTATTGTATCAACAATTAAGAGTAACGTTAACCTTATTTCTGCATATTTTCACTCTTAATATAGGCTTAAATGCTGAAATTATGGACTGTTTTATTTTTACTTTATTGGCGCACACTTTGTAAAGTTGTTAAGATCTCATCAAAACTTTAAAAGGAGACAAATGTGAGAGCTTCAGAGTCTCAAGCTAAGGAGAAAAATCTGAGCACAGCGTGAGATGTTACTGATGTCTCTTTTAAACTTCAGAGAAGACAAGTATTAGACGATTAGAATCTCTAGCTGAGGAGAAAAGTCTGAGCACAGTGTGTGATGTTATTTAAAGGAGATCATTATGAAAAGCGCTTCTGAGAAGTTTGTTGCAAAAACTTCTTAGACTAGTCTAAAAAATTAAGGTGTTTTCACACCTATGGATCGTTTGTTTTGTTCCGAAACAGGAACTAAATTTGTTAAAATGTTGCATTTTCTTCTTGGTTTAGTTCGCTTTCACAAGGCAACATTTCAAAGCATACCAAAATATGTTTATGCAAGTCACATGCCAGTACAACTGTCCTCTTATTGATCAGAGTTTTCTCAGCATCATCCATCAAATGAGCTTATTGTGGCTTTATTTGTAACTGTCGAGACACATGCAAACACTATACGAATGTAGCCGTCATTCCCGCTGTTAAATTATACAAACCCGATTCCAAAAAAGTTGAGACACTGTACAAATTGTGAATAAAAAAGGAAAGCAATAATTTACAAATCTCATAAACTTATATTTTATTCACAATAGAATATAGATAACATATCAAATGTTGAAAGTGAGACATTTTGAAATGTCATGCCAAATGTTGTCTCATTTTGGATTTCACAAGAGCTACACATTCCAAAAAAGTTGGGACAGGTAGCAATAAGAGGCCGGAAAAGTTAAATGTTCATATAAGGAACAACTGGAGGACCAATTTGCAACTTATTAGGTCAATTGGCAACATGATTGGGTATAAAAAGAGTCTCTCAGAGTGGCAGTGTCTCTCAGAAGTCAAGATGGGCAGAGGATCACCAATTCCCCCAATGCTGCGCCGAAAAATAATGGAGCAATATCAGAAAGGAATTTCTCAGAGAAAAATTGCAAAGAGTTTGAAGTTATCATCATCTACAGTGCATAATATCATCCAAAGATTCAGAGAATCTGGAACAATCTATGTGCGTAAGGGTCAAGGCCGGAAAACCATACTGGATGCCCGTGATCTTCTTGCTACTGTAATGGAAATCACAATATGGGCTCAGGAATACTTCCAGAAAACATTGTCGGTGAACACAATCCACCGTGCCATTCGCCGTTGCCGGCTAAAACTCTATAGGTCAAAAAAGAAGCCATATCTAAACATGATCCAGAAGCGCAGGCATTTTCTCTGGGCCAAGGCTCTTTTAAAATGGACTGTGGCAAAGTGGAAAACTGTTCTGTGGTCAGACGAATCAAAATTTGAAGTTCTTTTTGGAAAACTGGGACACCATGTCATCCAGACTAAAGAGGACAAGGACAACCCAAGTTGTTATCAGCGCTCAGTTCAGAAGCCTGCATCTCTGATGGTATGGGGTTGCATGAGTGCGTGTGGCATGGGCAGCCGACACATCTGGAAAGGCACCATCAATGCTGAAAGGTATATCCAAGTTCTAGAACAACATATGCTCCCATCCAGACGTCGTCTCTTTCAGGGAAGACCTTGCATTTTCCAACATGACAATGCCAGACCACATACTGCATCAATTACAACATCATGGCTGCGTGGAAGAAGGATCTGGGTACTGAAATGGCCAGCCTGCAGTCCAGATCTTTCACCCATAGAAAACATTTGGTGCATCATAAAGAGGAAGATGCGACAAAGAAGACCTAAGACAGTTGAGCAACTAGAAGCCTGTATTAGACAAGAATGGGACAACATTCCTATTCCTAAACTTGAGCAACTTGTCTCCTCAGTCCCCAGACGTTTGCAGACTGTTATAAAAAGAAGAGGGGATGCCACACAGTGGTAAACATGGCCTTGTCCCAACTTTTTTGAGATGTGTTGATGCCATGAAATTTAAAATCAACTTATTTTTCCCTTAAAATTATACATTTTCTCAGTTTAAACATTTGATACGTCATCTATGTTGTATTCTGAATAAAATATTGAAATTTGAAACTTCCAAATCATTGCATTCTGTTTTTATTCACAATTTGTACAGTGTCCCAACTTTTTTGGAATCGGGTTTGTATACTACATTCGTATTAATACTGTGGCAAATTCAAATGCACTCTCTCTGGATCTCCCAGCACTGTCGAGACCATGTATGAATGTTATAATGCAGGTAGAGCCAGAATCAAGGCTTCGTCGGGACAGCATTCATGCGCGGAGAAGCGCAATTACACAACATTTTAAGATGAAGAGGCACTCTTTGGTTTTCAACTACGGTATCAGAATCAGACACTACTGCTTTTTATAGAACACATTTCCTGTTATGAATTATGATATTGTTTGGTCCGTTGTGTCGGATTGCTTTCACATCTCAAATGAACCGCTCCAGCGTTCGTTTGAAAGCGTACCGAGACCATCTCTGTATGGAGGTCTCGGTACGCTTGTTTGGTCCCATTTTGGTGCGCACTAAATGAGGCAGGTGTGAAAGCACCCTTAGTCATCTTTTTTTTTTCTTCATGCCTGGTAATAAAGGCCTTCTGAAGTGAAGTGATGCCTTTGTGTAAGAAAAATATGCATATTTAACAAGTTATAAAGTAAAATATCTAGCTTCTGCCAGACCGCCTTCCGCCTTCAACTTAGGAAGAAAGCATATAATTGACGTTGCGTCAGTTAAGCTTTTTCCGTAAGTTGAATACGGAAGGCGGTCTGGCAGAAGCTAGATATTTTACTTTATAACTTGTTAAATATAGATATTTTTCTTACACAAATGAATCACTTCGCTTCAGAAGGCCCCCCGGAGCCGTGTGGAGTACGTTTTGCTTTGGATGGATGCACTTTCTTTAGCTTTACACTCCTTGTGTCACGTAAGGCACAGAGACAAGAAGCTAAGATCTATATGCAGCTTTAATGGTGTAATCCAAAATGTAATCCAAAACAGGCAGGGGTCAAACTACACAAAACAGTCCACACAAAAACAAGGGAAAACAAACAGAGAAGCAGGTGACCTTAAATGAAACCTCAATAACAAAAGGCAGAAACAAACAGGGTATAAATAGACAGACACAAACGATCAAACACAAAACAGCTGAATGCAATGACGGGATAATGAGTCCGGGAAGTGGTTTATGGGAAATTAAGTCCAAAAGTGGTGAAGCAATAGTCCGGGTTGGAGTGCCCTCTAGTGGCTAACTAGGGCACTCCAACTTGTGATCATGACAGTACCCCCTCCTTACGGAGCGGATCACAGATGCTCCAACCAAACAAAATATCAAACAAAAAAAACTCAGGAGGGAGGTGGACCGGAGGAGGACCAGGGGGAGGGATGGTGGGCCAGGTCCAGAGCCCCTGACTGAAGGCCGGGGGGGAGCCGGAGGAACAGACCAGGCGGGTGCCAGCAGGTCTGGAGTCCTGGCTGAGTACTAGGGCGGTGCTGGAGGAACTGACCAGGCGGGTTCCAGCAGGTCTGGAGTCCAGGCTAAATGCCAGGGCGGTGCTGGAGGAACTGACCAGGAGGGCCTCAGCAGATCAGACGGCCTGGGCGGCGGCAGGACAAGGCGCTTAGGTGGCGCCGGCAGGGCAAGGCGCTTGGGAAGCCAAAGAACGACCTCTGGGGTGGTCTCCGGGCCTACCACGGGCTCTGGGAAGGCCTCCGGGCCTTGACGGACGGAGGAAGCCTTTTTCCTCTTCTTCCTCCTCTTACGTAGGTGAGGTGGTGGCTCTGTGCCTACCGTCCTGTAGGCACCGGAGCGGACTCACAGGCTGGAGCGGGCTCTGGAGCGGCCTCACTGGCTGGAGCGGACTAACTGGCTGGAGCAGACTCTCTGNGGCGGGTTCCAGCAGGTCTGGAGTCCAGGCTAAATGCCAGGGCGGTGCTGGAGGAACTGACCAGGAGGGCCTCAGCAGATCAGACGGCCTGGGCGGCGGCAGGACAAGGCGCTTGGGAAGCCAAAGAACGACCTCTGGGGTGGTCTCCGGGCCTACCACGGGCTCTGGGAAGGCCTCCGGGCCTTGAGGGACGGAGGAAGCCTTTTTCCTCTTCTTCCTCCTCTTACGTAGATGAGGTGGTGGCTCTGTGCCTACCGTCCTGTTGGCACCGGAGCGGACTCACAGGCTGGAGCGGGCTCTGGAGCGGACTAACTGGCTGGAGCAGACTCTCTGGCTAGAGCGGGCTCTGGAGAGGACTCACGGGCTGGAGTGGGCTCTGGAACAGAGAATCCGGAAACTCATGCTGCTGGATCTATTAGTGATTGAGGTTTCTGTCACGTAAGGCACAGAGACAAGAAGGTAAGATCCATATGAAGCTTTAATAGGGTAATCCAAAACAGGCAAGGGTCAAACTCCACAAAACAGTCCACACAAATAACAAGGGAAAACAAACAGAGAAGCCGGTGACCTTAAATGAAACATCAATAACAAAAGTAGAAACAAACAGGGTATAAATAGACAGACACAAATGATCAAACACAAAACAGCTGAATGCAATGACGGGATAATGAGTCCAGGAAGTGGTTCATGGGAAATGAATTCCTAAAGTGGTGAAGCAATAGTCCGGGTTGGAGTGCCCTCTAGTGGCTAACTAGGGCACTCCAACTTGTGATCATGACACCTTGGTCCCGTTCAGTGCCATTATAAAGCTTAGATGCATCAGGATATTTATTAATATAACTCAGATTGTGTTCATCTGAAAGAGGAAATTCATATACACCTAGGATGGCTTGAGGGTGAGTAAAGCTTGGGGTAATTTTCTTTTTAAAATGAACTAATCCTTTAACACTATCCATTTAGGTAGGGTGTAGTGTAGGTAGTACAGTGTTATATTTTCCATTGAGCCTGGGTTGGAAATATACATCTTTTCAGTGGAAATACTGGATGTCTTTTGCAATTTATTTTTATTTTTTTAATTCTGCACAATTTAATTAACTCATTAATTCTCATTCATGTCCTTGAAGACAGCACACAAGCATAATAGTATCTATCACATTTCCTCTTTATTACTTCATTGTGAGTGGGTGGGTAAAATGTCTGATCACCCAATAGGTGTGACTGATTTAAATGTGGGTGGCCATATGTTAATGAAACTGCAAAAAGGACCTGTTTTTCAATAAACCCTTTCAATCCCTTTCATTGCATGAAACAACATCTTTTGGAAATAAAGAGTTCAAGAAAAAATTATATGAGCCCCCGTGAGGTTAAATCTTGTAGTGCCAGAACAATAACCACAGTACACAGTTTGGCAAGAAGGTTGCACGAGAAACCCTTTAAAACCTCCTTCACACTCTGGACTCTCTGTGGTTCATTCAGCTTCTACAGAGACAGTGTGTTTTTGACATGGTTGCTATGGCAGCAAAGAGAGACAAACAGGGTACTGTGTTTCGATGTGCCAGCGTATATAAAAGTCTCTTGTCTTTCTTCAGATTACTGTTCAAATGCCTCTCTGTCTCATGAAAGAGTTTGTACAACTTTCTCCCTCTCATATTTAAAAGAATGATTCACCACAAAATTTTAACACTGTCATCATTTACTCACACTTGTGTCATTCCAAACTGGTTTGACTTTCTTCTATAGATCACAAAAGATGTTTAGCAGAAAGTTCACACACTTCTTTCCCATGCAGCAACAGTTCTCTCTTACAAGACTATCATGACTTCAGAAGACTGTTGTATGAACAACTTTTAGATAATGGTACAGATACTTTTACTGATACTGGTGCTTTTTCATTCATCATTTTCCAAACTTAACATCTGCCCCCATTTAATTAGCTTCTGCTTTTGTGATCCAGAGAAGATACAAATTCATACTGGTTTGAAATGACATGACGATTAGTAAATGATGACAGACTGTATTTTGGGTGAACTATCCATTTAAACTCATACACCTGGGGAAGTAAATGTCATTAAAATGTATTGTGTAATCAGAGAAAAAAGTTTACAGCACCTCTGCAGTAACTGTGACCATCATAAAATGAAAATAATGAGAAGAGTACTTTCCAAAAGTGTTGAGCAATTAATGTGCTGTTCAGCTAATTACATTCAATTTGATGATTCCCGAGGCACATTTCACTTTAACAAACCAAGACTGATTTAACCATTAAACAAGTAATCATGGCTGACTGCGCTTCATAGCAGGACTGACACAGTCAGAGAGTAACACGCCAGCTATTATTGAACTCCAAAGCTTTGCTTTGGAAGAACAAAGAAAGACTCTGTCTGTTTTCTGACAAACAGCTTACAAGTTCATGAAAGACACTCTGGTTTTAAATCCCTTATAGGATAAGATGACAGGTTCACCAAAGTAATGCAGTCCATCTTTTCAAAATCATACATGAATTGCCAAACTTTTCTTTTTTTTTTACTAAAATGTATCTGATATTTGTAATATACAGATATTTGATGGAATACATACATTACTCCAACTACAATCTTTCAAATTTTGGTGCATTTGGTGCCTGTTGAGTGTTAAAGGGTTAGTTCACCCAAAAATTTAAATTCTGTCATTAATTACTCACCCTCATGTCGTTCAACACCTGTGTAGCGAATCAGCTCAAAGGGGAAATATTAATAACTATTCATAACTCATTATGATTATTAATTATGATTAATTATGAATATTTGAGTCAGTAAATCAGATTAACTTGATACAGCTACATTAAAATTACAATCAATAAATTAGATAATCCTGGGAACACTCAGTATTGATTATTTATTAATTCTAAGAGAAAGGAATTTTTCATGGCCAAAAGAAAAATAATTATTTCTTAGCATTTACAGTGCTAAGAGCTGGTAATAAGTTCTGATCATTTAAGAGACAATCTATTGCAGACAGAGAGTCAGATTGTCAGTACTCAAGTTTGATCCGTCCCTTTCTCTTGCATAACTTTTGTTTTTGTTTTCTTTCTGCACGTGGCGGTCGCTCTCAGCTGATCGCACTCTGCAATCAGTGTGGCCGCCTGCGCTATATCGCAGCTGTTTGTTATTTTTTTCCTGATTTCTCTGCTATTTAATCTCTTGTTTTCTTTCTTTTCTTTGCCAGTGTGTTTTGTTTCCCGTACGATTCACACGTACCTTTTTTTTGGTAACCAGTTTTCAGTCTTGTCGTTTGCCGTTTCTCTTTGTTATGGTCTGAAACCCTTGATCAACGGATTTCCCGGTCACGACTTCACACATCTAAAGTGACTTATTCTTCAGGAATTTTCTCTTGTTGTGGCGGTCTGTCTGGACTGATCTTTATCAACCGCTACTCGACAGTTATCATGATTAATTCTATATTCTGCTGTTAGCCTGGACTTTGACCTCTTGCCTGTTTGATTCTCCTCCTTGCATTTCCTGTGGATTAGATGCTTTGTGGACTGATTATCTGGTTTCTGACGATCGCCTGGACTGTGATTATCCCGTTTTATTGAGTTGAGTCTGGCCCTGAGCTTTGTGCTCATTGTCAGTTATTTGAGCTGAATTAATAAAGTTTATTGAGTACATCTCTGCTTTTGGGTCCTTTATCATCGGAACCCTGACACGGAACTAAATATATATTGTGCACAAGTTTTATTAACTAAATCACAAAGACATAACTAAACTAACAAACACATGCATACACACAAGTCACACATACATAGGTAAGATGAGGAATGATAGAGCTATGGAGAAGCCCAAAACCAGGAAAGAATCATCAGTATTCATTACAAAGCTCCTTTGTTAACAAAGGAGGTTCACAACTTTAACTAACTAGCAGCAATGTAGTATATCGTACGATTCTTGCATTAGGCCTCTGGATTTTTGAAGAGCGTCCCAAATATACTGTTCCAGTAGAAAGTCCTGAGGGTTCAATCCAATGGTGCTGAAGTTGCAATCGATATCTTCTGCGTTCAATGAAGAACCGATGACAAACTTGCATAGTTAGTTGCAAGGAATCTTAGTGGGAAAGAGTCCTTTTCTCTCCTAGTTAAGCACATGGCTGGGGTGCAGGACAGGCCCAGGCCCACAGGCCTTAGTGTAAATTCCTCCTCTGGATTAGTGGACCAATCATACATGAGCTTCCGACGGGGAAGTTTACGATTCTTTTGTCTTGAGCAGATTGTGTGCATGTAACTGGATTGGTTACAGATGGACAAGAAACTACTGTATTAAAGATTCCTGTAATACTGATATGTTGCACAGGTATTGGCATATCATATACACAAGCATTTAAATCTTCACGATACAAACCCATAGACACTAAACATGGCATAACTGAAGTTACGTTAACCATTGGTTATCCTAAAATATGCATTACAAAAGAAAACCATACACAAGGCGCTGCATTGTGTCATAATCATAAACCCAGTGTCTCGGGATGCATGTTCATTTATAGATCAGTTCATCTATAAATTAATGCAGTTAAGTCTATTTTGAGGGTTTTCTATGGGTCTCTTTGTCTCTGCTTTTTCACATGGCCACACAGTTTTGGTCAATAAAACAAAGCCTTATCTGATGGGCCATGGTAACTGAGGCCCTTGCACAGGCTGGTCCATGGGGGAGGGTCCCGCAGGCCTCAGAGTGAGTTTTACAGATTATTTGTTAAATATGACAAATAATCAAAATATGACAAAATAAATATGGCAAATAATCATGCAAGATGGCGCCGCGGATGGCTGCGTCTTGGTACTTATGCTATTTTTGTTTGTTTGTCCTGTTTTGAGTAACCTATTTCCGATCAGCTTTACTAGGGACGAACTCCTAGATATCAGAAATAACACACCAAATAACTTATTGCCGACTTTTGAACATTCAGACGTTTTATTGGACATTCTAGTTAGAGGAGCTGCGATCGTATACAAGCGTTCCAGGCAACGCAAATGAGGGAAGAGCGCCGGTGCGCTCATGAAATTCCAACAGCGCAGGTTTAGGACTCCACTGCCGAGTATTCATCTAGCAAATCTCTGCTCCCTAGCAAATAAAACAGACAAACTACTTCTCCTCACCCACACAAACAAGGACTTTTCAAACTCTGCTGCACTTTGCTTCACGGAAACCTGGCTGAACGGAGCCATCTCAAACAGCGTGCTTCATCTGCTGGGCTTCCAGCTTCTCAGAGCAGATTGCATCATCGAGTCGTCGGGGAAAATGAGAGGAGGTGGATTATGTTTTTATATCAACGACGGCTGGTGTACAGGTGTGACTGTGTTAAAGGAGATGTGCTGCCCTAATTTGGAGGCTCTCTTCATTAACTGTAAGCCTTTTTATTCACCACGGGAGTTTTCTTTGTTTACTCTGGTGAGTGTTTACATTCCTCCTGATGCGTGCGTGAGCACGGCGCTAGAACAGGTGGCTGATCAGATCACACACACAGATCAGTGTTACCCAAACTGCTTTAAAGGATGCATACCACTTTGTCCCCAGAGCGGCTTTGGGACTCGCTGATCACTGTTTGGTTCATCTTCTACCAGCCTACAAGCAGAAACTTAAATCTGCTAAGCCTGTGATAAGAACTGCAAAGAAATGGACCAGCGAAACACAGCGGGCTCTACATGCCTGTTTCAACTGCACTGATTGGAGTGTTTTTGAGGCTGCACTACTGATCTGGATGAGCTCACTGACACTGTGACATCCTACATCAGTTTCTGTGAGGACATGTGTGTTCCCACCAGGACTTACTTAACATATAACAATGACAAACCTTGGTTTACTGCAAAACTCAGACAGCTTCGTCAGGCCAAAGAAGTTGCCTACAGGAGGGGGGACCAAGTCTTGTACAAACAGGCAAAAAACACAATAAATAAGGAGATCAGTGTAGCAAAGAGAAGCTATGCTAAGAAGCTAGAACACCAGCTTTCAGCTACTGACCCAGCATCAGTGTGGAAGGGCCTGAAAACCATCACCAGCTACAAGACCCCATCACCAGCTACAAGACCCCATCCCCCAGCACTGTGGAGAACAAACATTTGGCCAACGATCTGAATGCATTTTACTGCAGGTTTGAAAGGCCTGGTCTCATTCCCCACACCTGCTCTGACCGGCTCACCACACAGCCATCAACCCCTCCCTCCCCCCTCCTGCTTCTCAACCTGCACTTCAGATCAGTGAGAGGGATGTATGCAGAGTCTTCAGGAAACAGAAGATAAGGAAAGCCAAAGGCCCAGACGGTGTTTCACCAGCCTGTCTTAAAGCCTGGGCTTTCCAGCTGTCATCCATCTTCACACTGTCCCTCCTGCTTCAAACGCTCCACCATCATCCCTGTACCCAAGAAATCGAAAATCACAGGACTAAATGACTACAGACCTGTTGCTTTGACGTCTGTGGTCTCTCATTTGAGAGACTGGTGCTGGCCTACCTGAAGGACATCACTGGACCCCTGCTGGACCCCCTGCAGTTTGCTTATCAAGCAAACAGGTCTGTGGATGATGCAGTCAATATGGGACTGCATTATATCCTACAACATCTGGACAAACCAGTGACTTATGCAAAGATCTTGTTTGTGGACTTCAGCTCGGCTTTTAACGCCATAATCCCGGATACCCTCCTAAATAAACTGACACAGCTCTCTGTACCCACCTCCATCTGTCAGTGGATTACCAGCTTCCTGACAGACAGGCAACAGCTAGAGAGGCTAGGAAAACTCACATCCAGGACCCTCACCATCAGCACTGGAGCTCCTCAGGGTTATGTGCTCTCCCCACTGCTCTTCTCCCTCTTCACAAATGACTGCACCTCTAAAGACCCCTCTGTCAAGCTCCTGAAGTTCGCAGACGACACCACAGTCATCGGCCTCATCCGGGACTGAGACGAGTCTGCTTACAGACTGGTGGTTGAACAGCTGGCTGTCTGGTGCAGTCACAGCAACCTGGAGCTAAACACGCTCAAAACAGTGGAGATGATAGTAGACTTCAGGAGAAACCCCCCTGCACTCCCCCCACTCAGCATCATGAACAGCACTGTGGAGGCAGTGGAGTCATTCGGGTTCCTGGGCACCACCATCTCTCAGGACATGAAGTGGGACAATCACATTGACTCCATTGTGAAAAAAGGCTCAGCAGAGGCTGTACTTCCTTTGCCAGCTGAGGAAGTTCAACCTGCCACAGGAGCTGCTGACACAGTTTTACTCAGCTGTTATTGAGTCAGTTCTGTGCATATCTATTACTGTTTGGTTTGGGTCAGCCTGCAAATCAGATATAAGAAGACTGCAATGGACTGTTAGGACAGCTGAAAGGATAATTGGTGTGCACCTGCCCAACCTTCAGGACTTGTACAACTCTAGAGTGAAGAAACGGGCAGGTAACATCATCACAGACCCCTCTCACCCCGGACACAACCTGTTTGCACTTTACTGATCGCTGTGCACTAAGACATCTAGGCATAAGAACAGTTTTTCCCCCTATGCTGTCTCCAGCTTAAACAGCTAACATAGTGTCATGATCACCGTCTGTTCCTGTCAGTTCCCAGACTACACTTCCCACAATCCTCCCTGCCAGTCACATGTTCACTCCACACCAATCACCTTTGCCACATACAGCTTAGCACACTACCTGGACTATAAATGACTCACACACACACCACCTGATTGCGAAGTCTTGCTTACTCCTGTAACAATTCCAAGCGTTTATTCCCTGTCTGCATATCTGTTCTTGATCCTTTCTGGTTACCCGTTTATGATTCCTTGCTGCATACCTCTGGACTGTTTATTGTTTCCTGGACTGCAAATTATATCTGCCTGCCTCGATCTACTGCCTGTACCCTGACTACGATTCTGCCT
>RJVU01051426.1:1083603-1096389 GCA_003731715.1 Anabarilius grahami | reverse complement strand
GAGCAGCTCTTGTTAATCTTTAGTAACTCTCCTCAATCCAGCACTTTCACCGCATCAGCTTCATTCTTCTCATATTCATTATAGGACATTAAAGCAACTAATTGTAGCATATGTCACACACTATATGTGAACTGTTTAGTAAATCATTTTGTTTGGATGATAAATCATTTGCTAAGAATGTAAAGGTTGAGGGTTGAGTAGATTTCATCAGGAAACGCAGTTCAAAGGCAACGAGTAGATTGAGAATTATTTATAACTTTTGAGCAGTTAAGGCGCGCGTACACGGTGTGATTTTTGCTCGCAGGCATTTTTTTTTTTCAATCATGTGGAAATCGTTGACGCTCGTATGGTCGCGGCTTGTATCATGTGCAATGAATTACGAGCACTTCCCGACCTCCCGATCATTTTTAAACATGTCGAAAAAATTCAGGAGCTATCCATTTAAATTCATGACGTGTGCGGTTGAACGAGCGATTTGTCGATCAATCTGAAGTTGACCAATCAGGAGCTAGGAAGACCACAGAAGAAGAAAGATGAAGATGACAGCACCATGGCAAATTTGGACCATTGAAAAGGATGTGTCTAGCAGTGTGTATCATGACAGGGTCGACCGAGATGATATTTTACAGCGGATCGCCCAAGAGCTACAGTTATCAGGTTAAAAAATAAATTAGCCTATGTTTGATCCGACTCGACTCATGATCCGCTCTTGAAATTTCTCTGTACTGCTGTAACTGCATTAACTTCATTAAGTTTTGTTTTGTTTTGTAGAAAGCCTTTCTTTAAAGTGAATTTGTTACAATACAGATGGCTCAGAGACAGAAGATCACAGTTTAGGTAGTTTATTGACAAGTAGAGAATTCGTCGAACACAGATGAGTATTAAGTGCAATGAGTGAGTTTAGAATGGAATAGATGATGATACTGTCCTTTTGTGGTTGCAGGGTGAAGTAGATGTTGATGGCTGAAGCAATGAGACGTTGGGGACTGGAGACACTCACACACATGTAGGTAACACACAAGGAGACGAGGGATCGCTGGATACAGGTAAGTAGAACGGGAGTCCTTGAGGTGAACATACAGGAACAGTCCTTGTTGCGAACAAGACCGGACAATGTCACTGAGTGTGTGAGTATCTAATATACTGGTGCTGATGAGTGAGGTGATGAGGTGCAGGTGTGAGTGATCAGTACTCCGGAGATGGGGTGCGCTGTGATTGGTGGATGCTGGAGCCTGGCGTGTCTGTGACAGAATTTTGTTTTGTAAAAATTGTATCTTAATTTTAATCAATGTTTCATCAACCAATTGCCTGGATTTAATAAATAAGAAGAAAATATAGCAGACAATATAATCATGACATGGAGGAGCCGGCGCGATCACTTGCACGTGAACTGGAGCGCGTCTTATAGGCTAAATGAACCGAGACTCAGCATATAGGCTGCTTGCTTCACAGACATGAGAAATATATCTATAGAAAGCTTGAGATGTCTACTTTTAAACTAAATAATTCAAAACGAAAAGAAATAGGCTACTCTCTGATTATGTAATCCAAATAAAATGTGCAATCTCTCTCTAGGTGCGTCCACGGATATGAGAGTCAACAATGTCAACTTCATCTTTGCAGCCGACACTGATTTGAGTTAATTTTTTAATGAACAATTAAAATGTCTCCTTGCTGTTTTTGTCACATTCATAATCAATTATTTTGGCGGTTCTTTATGGCAAGCTTTATGTGCGCTTGAGTGTTATATAAATGCTCGTTATTATGGTTTATTCTCTCCAGTATTTAAGAAATTAATTTAAATGTCATTAGTCAACCAATGGCTTGAACAACTACTATTAAGACATGTTAAACTGTGCCCCAAAAACACAATCAAGCCTAGAAAAAAAACACTGAACCACCCCTTTAATTAATATGAATTTATGATTAGCCTTTTGCTTGACTATGTTATCAAACAGCTAATAATGTGTTGCTAATGTTACACACACCGTTCCTGTTCTTCATCTCAGAGTCAGACAGCCTTCTTACAATCAGTATCCTTACAAACGCTTCGAACGACTCAGAACATCAGCGGAGAAAGGCTTATAGTTCATCATACCATTGCAATAGACTCGCTTTATTGATAAATCTACACAATTTTTCATATCAACAGAAAATTTACCGGGATAACCTGGCTTCTCTCGAGACTTTCCTGCTTCAGAGCGGTCATAGTTAATGATATGCTAAAGCCTGCCGGCATGTTGTTGTGATTGGTTACAAGGTCAACTGTGACGTCACAAACACCACCGATTTCAAACCGCGGGTTTTTGGTTTACTGCAGTTTCAAACATAAAATACTCCGTAGTGGTGCTGACTTATGAATTTGCACATGGTTTGTCTAAAAGCATATTAAAAACACTACATAGAAATATAAAATAAAAAAAATAAACAACTATAATATAATATNNATAATATAATATAACAAATACATATAATATAATATATAAAAAAAACAACTTTAAATATGTTGTATTATACTAATATTTATAATAAATATTATTGGGCGGGTCAAAGTTATGTCATCAGCTTCAGATCAGATCACAAGAGATTGAGGCACCATGGCTGAGTAGAGGAATGGGAGTGGATTGTTTCCTTTTACTCTCAAGGGTTGGGAACCACTGCCATATACAATTTGGCCTGGTTGTATTTTGGTACTTTCATGACGTTTTTAAACATCTTATTCCAGTGTATTTACGTTATTTTAACAACTAAATAAAATGTCTCACAAAAGTTGCAGTTTGGTCTGGTTTTGTTTTGTGAAAAGTTGTAAAAATATTTTGTTTGTTGTTGGATGGATGGCACCATCAAGTTCATGGATTTTACTGTTAAAAAAATGTAATATTAGTGTTTAGTTTTGAGCTGTTTAATTTAGTTCTGAGCTGTTGCTGTCTCAATATATCTTTCAGAAAAATGTTTCCTAAGAGATTTCCAGAGCTGAACTGCATTTGTAAGTGTGTCTCTTTCAAAAGAAGATGATCAGATGAGAGTCTGACTGATGATTATATAATAACCGAACACACAGATCAACACTTCAGTCAACGGCTCATTCTGCTCTCATGAAATGTTTCTCTGTGAGTCTCTTGCTCAAGTCCACTATGATCCTGTTCTTCTAGATCTCTGTTACCTGCAGGAAATGGATGTGATCCTGTGTGTGTGAAAGCTGCTCCAGCTCAGCGTCTCTCCTCCTCAGATCATTGATCTCCTGCTCCAGTCGCTCCAGTCGTCCTTCAGCTCGACTCACTGCCGTCTTTTCCTGATCTCTGATCCGCTGTGTGGCCTCAGAGCAGCTTCTCTCAATGGAGCGGATGAGCTCAGTGAAGATCCTCTCACTGTCCTCCACTGCTGTCTGTGCAGAGCGCTGTTAGGACACACATCACAATCACACAGTGGCTTCAGTGAGTCCTGACTGAGACTTCTCAAACTTCTCTTCTTCTCCAGACTCACCTTATGAGACTCCACAGCCTCTCTCAGCTGCTGAAGATCTTTCTCTCTCTGCTGGATCCTCTGCTGGAACGACCTCTGCGTCTCCTTCAGCTGGTGCTAAAGGACAAACCAATGACAGGAGAAACATCACATAAATCATCAAGAAAACAGATATGAATCCAGTATCATTGAAGTGGTGAGATTGAGGGGTTAAAGATCTTGCATGATAAGATTATAGGGTTCATTCATAAATGCCAGAATTATTTCATCAATGTTTAATTTTATAAGGATAGTTCATCCAAAAAATGTTTAATTTTTTACTCATCATTATCTTTGCAAACTTTTATGATTTTCTCTTTCATAACACAAAAGATATATATTATGAAGAAAATATTATGAAGAATGTCTCTGTTTCTAGAGCCCAAACCAAATATGGTGACTCGTTAATAACATCATTCCTAACTCGCTCATGCATGTCACATGACTAAACATGCCACCATATTTTATTTTTCATATCGATTCAGAAGAAATAGACTACCCCCCCTTGGAGTTGTATGGATTTCTTGATTGAAACTTTTTGACCCTATTGACTTTTTAAATATATGGACAGATGAAACATTCCTTAAAATACCTTTCGTTTTCCTCAGAAAAAGGAAAGTCCAGTTTGTAATAAATTGAGTAAAGGATTTTCTGTGTGAACTACTGGTTTAAAAGGGTCCTATTAAGAAGTCTAATCATTCAGTGCTGTCAATCATCATTATGAGTGTATATAAGCATCAGTCATTGCACCGTCCAGTTCCCTTTCGAAGGGAACTTCTACTCTGCGTTCGATGACGCAATGGGGAACGTCCACGTGACCCGGTGTTTCGAAACCTTACTACCAAAAACTCCAATCCTATTGGCCGGCGACAGTCACATGGCGCGACCTGGAAGTATAAAGGCGTGCCTATGGAAGCAGTCAGTATGCATCATCTTTTCGGGACTGTTGTATCGACCTTCTGCTGTGTATTCTTTATTAAGAATTCCTTCCAATCCAAGATAATGTCTGAGAAAGGTAAGAACTTTAGGAAGTGTGCTGATCCGTGTCCGAGATTCTTGACACCGGAATACATGCACACCCTATGTGTTCATATGCCTTACAAACGTTCAAGAGAGTATGTGTATCTGTGTCCCCGTGTTTGACATTTGATATACACATTTTTCCGGGCGTTTTCTGTCTGGAGAGGAGCGTGCATAGACAGTGTTTGAGGGCGCTGTCTGTGTTGTTTACTGTGAGCGTCACCCTGTGGATGCTCCGTTCTCGTTTGACACTCTTCTCGAGGGAAGGGGTGTCTACATCTGTGCCTGGTGGTTCTGACCGGGTTATGCCGAGGCAAAACCGTGCCTACAATCATAGGGCTCGCAGATGAGCTCGTTGGGAGTTGTGAGGGAATTGTATTCTCTCTCTCTCTCAACTTCCTCGGGGTTGGCAAGAACGAGTGGACTATGCGTTCGTTTTTGACGTCATCGCCTCTGATGAGCGCTCCTCTGGCTTGTGCATGCGAGCCGCTGTGTGTTTGGGACGCGCCTCTCGGCGATCTGCAGCTGCCGTGAGAGCGCGTTAAGAAAGGTGGCTAGCATATGTTGTGCAGGCCACAAAATGGCCGCCTCTTAGCCACCTGCTTAGAGTAGCGTCTCATCTGCTGTTTTCTAGAGTAGTTTGAGTTAGCACTCGTCACTTCAGTTTATACAATGTCGGCGGCTTTGATCGTTCGCCCGAAATTTTTGCTTGGGTATGTTGCTTTCCTCTCTTTTTATCCGGATTGAAAGCGATATTTAAAACAGGCTTTGTTTGCTGTTTTTCTTTGCCCACAAGCTTAGCGGCTAGGCTAGAGCTAGGAGGGTTATTTGCGAATAACTTTATTTATATTATCCTCATTGGATACATATTCCTAGTTTTTGCCTCCCCCCAAGGGAGTTGTTAGGCCGCATGCCCACTATCCCCTATTTTTGTAGGTGCATGGGTTGAGTTAACAGCTAGGTTGTAAAACTATTGTGGTACTTCCTGTTCTGTTATCTCAGGTGGATTAGGCCCTTATCTTGTTGAGGCAGATAAGTTATGCAGGTTTTTGCTAGGCCCCACGTTCTAGAATGCTATGTCAATAAGTATGCTGCCACATGTTGGCACCTGTCATATTATAGCTGGCTTGTTTTTAACCACTATTGTAGACATTGGTGACCTAATATTCCCCATTTATAGGTTTATTGGTGTTACTGAGTGCATCACCTGTTGGATTGCATATTCAG
The DNA here is from genome assembly GCA_003731715.1 of Anabarilius grahami. Taxonomy (NCBI): domain Eukaryota; kingdom Metazoa; phylum Chordata; class Actinopteri; order Cypriniformes; family Xenocyprididae; genus Anabarilius; species Anabarilius grahami. The sequence goes on along the minus strand of RJVU01051426.1, from coordinate 1,090,641 downwards.
GGTAGCTTTACCACTTTCTGAGGAAAGATGGTGATTTTTTAGCTTCCCTTCGGTTAATCTTTCTAGCTTAGAATGTAGGCCTGTTTGTTACATAGCCTCTTTCTAGTTAGCATTGGCTAAGTTAGCATGCTTTGGTTTGATAATTTTATGCTCACATTACTTACACTGCCACAGGTTGTGCCACGTGTTTGTTTGAAGCATAGGTCCTATTGGCCTCCTTTAGACCATGTTGGCTGTGTTGGTTCTCTTTAGCCAATTGTACTTCATTGCCTGTTGGAATGTGTATTAGCGGTAGCTCAGGATTAGCTCCCCATAGGTTTTGGGCTTAGGCTGTTTTCCTGTAGCTTGGTTCCCTATTAGATCACGAGCTGTTGCCACATGCGGCGTGAATGGGTAGGCCCTCTTCGGCCTCCTTTCTAGTCCCGTGTCGGCACGGTGTGTGTCTCTTAGTGTTCCAATTGGGCTGTTGCCTCTTGTCTCTGATTTGGTCGGCTCTGAGGAGCTTCCTTGTCAGTTCACTTGTTGGCACAGTCTGGTATACCTTACAGTTGCTGTAAGCCACCTGTTACTAAGATCGTTGGCCCTCCTTAGGCCTTCCTTTTTAGTTGACTGGTTGGCTCAGTCTGCGAGTGTACATTTACAATGGCCAAACGCCACTTTTTTTAGGGCACAGTAGGCCCTAGGGGCCTCTTTCTTGGCTGACCTGCTGTGCGGGGTGTTTAGAATCTGACCACTTCAGGAGCACGCTTGACCTGAGCAAACAGGCCACTTCAGACCACCTGTTACTAAGATCGTTGGCCCTCCTTAGGCCTTCCTTTTTAGTTGACTGGTTGGCTCAGTTTGCGACCACTTTAAGAGCACGCCTGACCTGAGCGAACAGGCCACTTCAGGCCTGTTTGCGTCAGGAAGCAGCGTTTGTGTATCTCTTCTGAGGAAGTTTTTATACACTGCTCTTTAGTGGTCTAGATTTGGCAGCCACGTGCTGTCTGCGAGCTGTTGCCACGTGCGGCGTGAATGGGTAGGCCCTCTTCAGCCTCCTTTCTTGTCCCCGTGATGGCACGGTGTGTGTTTCTAGTGTTCCAATCAGGCTGCTGCCTCTTGTTTCTTATTTGGTCGGCTCCGAGGAGCTTCCTTTTTCAGTTACTTGTTGGCACAGTCTGGTATACATTACAGTTGCTGTAAAGCCACCTGTTACTAAGATCGTTGGCCCTCCTGGGGCCTTCCTTTTTAGTTGACTGGTTGGCTCAGTTTGCGACCACTTTAAGAGCATGCCTGACCTGAGCGAACAGGCCACTTCAGGCCTGTTTTGCATCAGGAAGTGGCATCTGTGTATCTCTTCTGAGGAAGATTTATACACTGCTCTTTGATGGTCTAGATGTGGCAGCCACTTGCTGATGCCAGATGTATACTAAGGTAGGCCTCCTTCTCGGCCTCTGGTGTAGCATTTGGAGTTCAGCTAGAGTACTCTTCTCGCTGTAGGAATGGTGTGGGTTTTCTGAGTACTCTGAGTGGTTAGCCCCTCAGTAGACTGTAGTGAACCTTACTGAGGTTTGTTTTTCTTACTACATCTGTCTCACTGAACCTATGAGATATGCTAGTTGAGCTCCAGCCACCTAGATGTCTAAGGTGGATCTTTTTATGCTCCTAGTAAAGGGCAATGGACTTATGCCATATGTTTAAAGGTTTCTAGGCCTTATAGGCCGCCTTTCTCAACATATGGTATATGTTGATGTGTTTTTTGATCTGAGGATCTTTACACACACCGTTGGCCACGGGTCCGGATGGTACTTAACCTCCTTCGTGTCGGTTAGTATAATTTCTGGTGCCTAAGAACACTGCCATGAGCTGATGCCACGCATTTGTCGAGGTGACAGGCCTGTATAGGCCTTCTTGGATGAAGTGTTGGCGTATGTGGTACTCCTCTTGCTGATAGAGTAAAAGGTGCTTTTACCGAGTACACTGCTCGTTGGTTTGTGTTGAGTAGTGTGTCATGCAAGCGAACGAAGTGTTCTGTCTGTTCCAGAACATAATAGATGTTCGGGGTGGCTCCTCTAGGCCACCTTCTGAATATTCTGCTATTTCATACCCAGTTTTTGTCATGCTGTAGGCCCCTCTTTGGCCTCCATGATTGTTTGCCCATTGCATGGTCTACCTGTTAGGCAAGCTTTGTACTTCCCTTTGGGTTGTGTACGTAATAGTGCTTAGCTCCCTAAGCTGATCACAGTGGTTGGCTCTGTTCAGGCCTCCTCCTGAGTTTCAGCCCTTAGGCTGGTTTGTGCTCCCCTGAGGAATCAGGTGTTTAGCGCACAGCCTCCTTAGTGCGTTAATCAGGCACTAAGTAGATCCTAGGTAAGCGGAATACACTCCCCTCGATATGAGAGTTCTGCTCTCCGGGATGCCCGTCTCTACGCACGGGTTTGAGTTGCTCCTGCCCTACTGCAGTCACTCTTACCCGTTCCCTTCTGTGAAGGATGCGTTTCTGAGATTCTGTGTTCAGACAGGGATTGGCTAGACTTAGCATGTCTTATGATAAGACCAGGTCAGCTTCCCTGGTGGCATTGAGGGTGACGCTGTCCCCTCTAGTGGCTGGTCGGTGTCACCTTCGGCTCCCTGCCCTCATTCCCTAGAAGAGACCACTCTGTCTGCGGAAGAGTTGGTCTCAGAAGCTCTTAGCGGCCTTATCAGGCCTTCTCTCCTGTGAGGAAGGCCTCTTATAGGCTTAGCTTGGGCTGTTGGCCTTAGGGAATGCTGTCACTGACAGTCTGGTGTGACCCGAGGGGGAGTTGCTACACTTTCTATAAGAACTGTACGGACGTCTGTCTCAGCCATTCTTTGGCATGCACTCCCCTAAGCATGGAGGCGTGGGTATATCGTTCCCCATTGCGTCATCGAACGCAGAGTAGAAGTTCTCTTCGAAAGGGAACGTCTCAGGTTACGTATGTAACCATAGTTCCCTGAGAAAAGGGAACGAGACTCTGCATTTCTATGCCATGCTTGGGGCTGCCTGCGGAACAGTCCCTCAAAGACGATGAATACTGACTGCTTCCATAGGCGCGCCTTTATACTTCCGGGTCGTGCCATGTAATTGTCGCCGGCAAATAGGATTGGAGTTTTTGGTAGTGAGGTTTCGAAACACCGGGTCACGTGGATGTTCCCCATTGCGTCATCAAATGCAGAGTCTCGTTCCCTGTTCTCAGGGAACTATGGTTACATACGTAACCTGAGATGTTCTTCCAGCATCTCTCCACCTCTCCATCACTGGTTATGGTAAAGTGTGTTACATTCCCACAACACACTCTAAGTAGTAGTCCAATCACAACTGGGGCTGGCCGACCAATCAGAGCAGACTGTGATTTTTGGAAGGCAGATTTTAAAGAAATTGAAACTAAAACAGTGTTCAAAAGTTTTTTGAACATTAAATGATATAAATGTATTCTAGTAGACCCCATAAACAAAATTATGAACCTGTAAATGATTATAATGGGACCTCTTTAAGTTCATACCTGTTTCTCTGTCCTCTGTGCTGCAGCTGATACAGTGTCATGTTTTTTATGTTCATCTATACACAGCACACATATACACTTCTGATCAGTGCGGCAGAAAACCTCAAGGATCTTGTTGTGTTTCTGGCAGATCATCTCCTGCAGTCGTCCAGTGTCTTCAGTCAGATTGTGTCTCTTTCTTTTAAACCAACTCTCATGATGTTCAAGGTGATTCTGACAGTAAGAGTCCAGACACACCAGACAGGACTTGACGGCTTTGAGTTTTCTTCCAGTACAGACGTCACACTGCACATCTCCAGCTCCAGCGTAACACTCAGCAGGAAGGTTAATCTTCAGTTTCTCCACCACTTCAGCCAGCATGGTGTTTAAAGCTAAAGCAGGTCTTGGACTGAAGGTCTGTCTGCACTGAGGGCAGCTGTAGACTCTCTTCTGAACCTCCTGATCCCAGCAGCCTGTAATACAGCTCTCACAGTAACTGTGTCCACAGGGAATGGTCACTGGATCCTTCAGGAGATCCAGACACACTGAACACAGGAACTGATTCTGATCCACTGAAATTCTGCCTTCTGCCATTTTACTGCATGAATACAGAGACACAAACACACAAACAGATCAACTACTCTTCAGTTTCAGTTTCTCTGAACTCATGTTTCCTGGTTCTGTTTGAGTGACATGCAAAACAGGCATGATGTCAGGCCATGCCATGTCTGTTTTGGATTGTGTTTGGCTACTTTATATTAATAGACGTCTTTTTTTTCTTGCACCTATATGAGTCCATCAAACGACTGTGGTGAGCTGGATCTGTCAACAAACACAGCAAGTCATGTCATCTTCACCTGATATTGTCACTTGCACTGCCTGCCACATGTAAGACCAGGGGCAATTGTAACATCTCAATTCACACCAATCAGAAACAAGGCAGAACCATGAAACCCATTTTGCATGTGCTCTGTGGAGATCCCCCTCTGCATGCCAAAGGACAAGCTTCTGAATCATACTTAATAAAGTTTTTCTACAAAGACTCTTTTTTTGAGGTATATAAGTAATTTTCTCATCTACAGTATTCTCCTCATACTGTCTTAACCATTAATGTCTATGAGTTTAAATCTGTCTTGTTTTGATGATGATTCTGTTGTCTAAGATTAGATTTTTTTTGTCAAACATTAGCTTTGTTGTTTCTAGCTAGCAGGGTAGCTTGTCACAGGGTGGTACAGTCTGGGGCAATTGTAACACTGCATTAGAATTGCCCCTGACACCATCAAAATAGAGTCCAGCTTAGTAAGGACATAGATAATTTTTTCCAATAATTTGTTTTTGCCTCTCAATCTGGGGATCCATTTTACTCAGTAGGCCCTGTACACTTTCTGTTCACAGCATGCCTAGGTTCAGACCAAGGGAAACGGCAAGGAGAGTTAATTAATTGTTCAGGACAATATGGATGTAGTGGATATTAAATAGTTTTAACTATATCTATATTCTCTGGAGTTTATTGTGGTCTTTGGTATTTATATGAAGGTATTACATGTGGTGTTACAATTGCCCTCGCATGTGGGGCAGATTTAACATTTGACTTCTAATGTTTTAATCAATATTGTGACACTAACATTGCTTGTAAAAACATTTGGTGACTGTTAACAAGTAGAACAAAGATACAAGTTACTGACATAAAAATTGTATCCAAATATTTCAAACGGTTTTTGAGTAATGACAACATGACCAAAATTTGTTACAATTGTCCGCAGTCTCCCCTATAGTATAGCCTTCTCTGTCTGCAGTGAGATTTACACATGATAAATGCTGGGAGATACTCAGCCTGACGGAGAAGTTTTCAGAATTAGAGACACGCATCCAAACTTCAATCGAGGATAGTAAGAATGATAGGACTCTAGATTCTGTTTTGGATGTGACTAGCTTAGTCAACTCTGTACATTGTTCGGTTCCAGCTGGACAGCTGGTTGACTGTGAGGCAGCCTAGTCGCGGGGCAAAACACCACTCTTCTTTTCCGATTAGAACATCAAACAGGTTCTCCCCACTCAGTGACGCACCCACTGAGAATCCTGTTTCCAAGTTCCCTATTTATTGGCGATTCTATTACACGGAACATGAAAATAGAGATACCAGCCACCATAGTCACATGTTTCCTGGGAGCCAGAGCGCCTGACTTTAAAAGTGCTCTGATGCAAATTTAAAAGTGCTGTCTAACGTTAATCGTAAATACTCTAAGATTATTATTCCCGACAGCACTAATGATGTTCAACTTCACCAGACGGAGATCACCAAAGTTAACATTAAAGAGGTGTGCGAACTCGCAAGTATGATGTCAGACACTCTAATTTGCTCTGGGGCCATATTCACAAAACATCTTAAGGCTAAAAGTAGCTCCTAAATTGCAGATTTAAGAGAAACTCTTTTAAAAAATGGACGTGTCAGTCCTAATTTTAGGAGTCCTACATTTTTGCTCTAAGAGTATTTCACAAAGCATTTTAGCGCTAAAACTAGCTCCTAAATCTGTGAAACATTAAGAGTAGTCAAAATCACAAACAATCCTAATCCACCCAAAGACACTGTACACCATTGAGGCAATAGCGATAGAGCCTTAGGTGCTCAACCTTTTCTATTTTTTTTCAAATACATTTTGATTTATAGATTTGAATCTACGATGAGACGCCAAAAACAAATCTTTAACAAATAAATAAATATTGTCCGATTACATGTGGCAGTGGTTTTCATGAGTTCACATTTACAAAATTATTGAATAGAGTAAAAAAAAAAAAGCGTATTTGGTGTACTGTCCAAGGGGATCGAGGGCTCCGAGCTTGAAATTTAGCCCAAACCCAAAGTTCTCCCCATATCCCCAGCCAAGAGTGAGGAATGGAGTGGCGGAGGGATGCAGAAAACTGTTGAAGTAACTATAGGCAAGTCAGCTCTCATCTGTGTGAATATTCCTCCTCTCGAGCTGATTTGATTCGAGCTGTTTGAAAGTGTTCCTCCCAAACTTTGTTTATAAAACATAATTTGTCACTTGAATTTTGCATTCTCTTGAGATGCAGACATCCAAGAGGCAGTCCACAATTAACTGTATACTAGTTTAATTAGTGACACTTAGCCTACATTTTAAAACCTTTATTTTAATATGGAAACATGACACCTCATTCTACAATATTTCTATGATTAAATCGCTGACTCCTCCCCCATCAGCCAATCACTGTGTGTATACTCCATAGCTTTCCTGTAGCTCAGTGGTTAGAGCGTGGCACTAGCAATGCCAAGGTCATGGGTTCGATCCCAGGGATTGCACATACTCAGATACAAATGTATAGTATAATGCAATGTAAGTCGCTTTGGATAAAAGCGTCTGCCAAATGCATAAATGTAAATAGCAACGAGGTCAACCCCGCCCTTACTCTTAGCTTAAGACTTCAGTCTATTCCTTAGTAAAAGTTTGTCTCAGCAGCTTTGTGAATAGGTTTTAAGAGAAAACTCTTAGCTAAGAACTTTTACTGCTATTTAGGAGAACTCTTAGTGGTAAGATAA
>RJVU01051426.1:1069344-1080705 GCA_003731715.1 Anabarilius grahami | reverse complement strand
TGTAAAGCCAGCTCTATATATTGTTCTAAAGTCCCGTATAGATCATGTAGTGGCATGACAGCACTGAGCGGGTCAGATAGTCCACCGCGAAAGAATATCATTAGACATTCCTCATTAAAACAAGTTAACGGCGCCAGTTCAATAAAGTCCATGACATACTCCTCTATGGTTCTTTCTCCTTGACGGAGACACATTAGCTGAGCCGATGGGTTCATATTAGAGGTAACAGAAACACTCACAAAAGCTGCTGGATCTGGGTATGGCGAAGTCTTCTGTAACGAGGCGGGACTCAGGATTGGATCCATGTGCAAGCTTTATTTAAAGTAAGCGTGGTCGTACAGGCAGGGTCAAACAGGAGCAGACAGGAACAGCAAAGGACAGGCAGAATCGTGGTCAGGATACAGGCAGGAGATCAGGACAGGCAGATATCACTCACAGAACAGAATACCAGGCAAGGGTCAAAGGCAGGCAGCAACGGGTCGAAAACGGGTAACAGACAGGATAATAACGCTCAGAATTGTCACAGGGTGAATCAAGACTTCGCAATGAGGTGGTGTGTGAGTGAGTCTTATATAGTCCATGTAATGCGTGCCAGCTGGGTGTGATGATTAGTGTTAGTTGATTGGTGGAGTGAGTGCAGGTGATAGGCAGGGAGGATTATGGGAAGTGTAGTCCGGGAGTGACTGGAATTGACGGTGATCGTGACATAACGCCCCCCTTCCGGAAGGCGCGTCCTCGCGGCGTAAATGGCACGAATAGGGAGGGGGGGGGGGTGCATTGGAGCTACGGCGGGAACAGGGTCTCCAATGCAGGTTCCAGGTTAGCCACGGTGTATCAGGTGCCACGGGTAACCATGGCGGGTCAGGTGCTACGGGCAGCCATGGCGGGTCAGGTGCCACGGGCAGCCATGGCGGATCAGGTGCCACGGGTAGCTAGGGCAGGTCCGGAGTGTCAGGAATCCACGGTTGATCAGGCGGCTCGGGGAGCCACGGCAGGTCAGGTGGCTTGGGCAGCCACGGCAGATCATATGATAAGGATCGTGACACCCTGTCTGTGTTGCGCCCCCTTCTGATCTCTCTCTGGGCTGTGACAGGCTGGTTTTCTCTGCACACATATGGAAGGTTACAGTCTGGAAATGGATTCAACCCCAGGATTTCAGGTCCTTCTAGGTTAATCCTTACTTTCTGGCCATAATGTTTATAAAATGAACAAGAATCAGAACCTTACTGGTCAATTATTTATCACTCTGCTTATGAGGCGCGCTTATGAGGTTTCTTAGTGCTAGCTAAGGTGCACCCTTCTGAGATGTTTTGTGGACATTCATAGATGTTATAGTTTGGACAACAGATTTAACAAAGAAAGATTTTTCAGATAAATTTTTCAGAGAAACTTCCAGAGGCTAACAGGCTTGTAATTGTACTTCACAACCTAATTCTCTGAGTATCATCCAGTCTTCAAGTTAACAGGATTTTATAAGGCTACACAATGTAAAAATATACTATATTATAACTATATATATATATATACATTTTTGTAATTGTAGGCCATTCAGATTTGCTGTTATTAGCTGCTGGTGGCCATGTTTTTTGAAAAATCCAAGTCATATTAGTGGATATGTTAGGATGTCCACCAAAGAAGATGTGTACAAATTTTCAACTTCATGGATCATAAGGTTACGGAGTTATGTTTTTTTGTTTTTTTTTGTGGAATTGTACGATACTTGGTGTGCATCCTCAGGATGTCCTTTTTGTATATGTGTGTCAAGTTTTATTAAAGGTGATACAGAGGATCTTTTCGTCGACTGAGAAACCAAAGACTGTTAGTGAGTTTTTGAAATGAGCGCATGCGTAAGAACAGCCCCCCTCCTTCACAGCTCATTTCGAGGGAACGCCTCCCAAAACTCGTGCAGGAGTATTGGAACACGAGTGTTTGTTTACCACTGGCATTCGCTGTGTCGTGTTAGTGGATTCATTATGTCGGACTCACCGCAGGTAACTCATAATCTGCAGTTGTTACTCCGGACAAAAAGTATACAGAAGTATAAAAGAAAACCAATCCTATGGTTTTTCAGGCTACAGTGTAGGTCCGATGCAGAAGTATAAATCCTTAAGCCTAAATTCAAATTGTTCATCATATAAAGCGATCATGTCTCTTCATTACATTTGGATTAAACCGCTCAATTCATATAAATTAGTTTAACGACCTCTTTATTTTTAAGTGTCAAAGTGGTAATGAAGTAGCTGTCAACGGAGGGACAGAAAGCTCTCAGATTTCATCAAAAAGACCTTAATTCGTGCTCCAAAGATGAATGAAAGTCTTACGGGTTTGGAACAACATGAGGGTAATTAATGATAAAATTTTCATTTTTGAGTTAAATATTGACACGATTCCTGCCTGTGTTCCCTTTGTGTGCTCACCTCATGTTTCCCTGCCAATCTGTTCCCTTGTTGGTTACCATGGACACTCATTGGACCACACCCCCTTGTTTACTCATTATCTTGTTAAGCTTGTTTGTGCCTGCACTGTAAAACATTTTCAGCTGGTTAAACTCAGGGCTCGTCCACACAAAAATTTTGTATCGTATAGGTGTTTCGTCCAGACGAATTCGCCGTTTTCAGAACGTGAATCCGATATTTTTTGAAACCGGGTCCCAGAGTGGATAAATCTGAAAATGATGCCCTTGCGTTTCTGTGTGTACAGCCAATCCGTATATTTTGTGAAACGATGATGTCATCACCCCACGTGCCGACCCTAGTCAGACACTGCTAACAGCACAAAACAGCAACAACAATAGTGGACAACATGCTTGTGTTTGTGCCGCAGAAGCTACCGAGCCTATTAGCTTTACTAAAATAAAGCTTTATTACTAAGCTTTACTAAAGTTTGTATACAGCGCGCAAGGTTTATGCGCATGCTCCAAGTCTTATTCTCCATTTTTAGTGTATCCCTGTGGCAGAATTACAGTGCCACATACTGATCTGGCATGCATACTACATCATTTTGAGTTGGTTTCAGTGGTTTCGTGTGTACGCAGATATTTCTTGAGACGAGGAAAAAAAAAGATCGGATAGGGAAAGCTCTGGCTTCGTAGCTTAGAAATGAAAGCTCACTTGCTGCCTCAAAAATGTGAGTTAGCTCAATTTGAAGATAACCTTTGTTTCAACTCAAAAATAGTCAAGACAACTCATTACTTTAAGTAAAAAATTTTACTTAAAGTAATGCATTGTCTTGACTATTTGTGAGTTGAAACAAAGGTTATCTTCAAGTTTAGTTAATTTATGTTTAGAGTTAACTCACATTTTTAAGGCAGCAGATGAACTTTAATTTCGAAGTTTAACCAGCTTTGCAACACACACACACACGTTCGTTTTTGTGAATTGTGGGGACATTCCATAGGCGTAATGGTTTTTATACAGTACAAACCGTATTTTCTATCCCCCTTCACTACCCCTAAACCTAACCATCACAGGAAACTGTGCACACTTTTACTTTCTCACAAAAACTCATTCTGTATGATTTATAAGCCTTTTGAAAAGTTGGGACATGGGGTAATGTCCTTGTAAGTCACCTCTTTTTGTAATACCTTTGTCATACCCATGTCATTATACACATTTGTGTCCTGATATGTCACAAAAACGTACACACACACTTACTCCTGTCCCACCCACTTTTTAAAAGAAAGTTACGCCACTCTGATCCACTACAAGAAGAGAGAACTGTCCGTCTTCACTGAAATTATCACGCATCTCTGGTCGCACAAACTATCCGCTAAAATAAATATCTAAATAAAGTTTATATAGGCCTATTAAAGTACAGTTTTGACTCTGGACAGTATTGACAGCCCACTTGTTTAATTTGAACATTATTACATGAACATACATGTGTATCCACTTTTGAACAGTAATAAAAAGAAACCCATGAACATTGAGAATAAACAAGCAAAAGCTTAAATGGCTAATCTGATTTGTTTTTTTTTTTGTTTGTTTGTTTTTTTTTAGTTACAATCAGCATACACGTATGTATTCTTAGATTACAGAATACCAATATAAAGGAAATATATTGTAAAGAAATACATGAGCAAATAATTGTGTATGTAACATCAATGTGGAATATCTTGCAAAGAAGTAAAAGAAGCTGGTGACTTTAGATTGATCGGAGTGTCAGCGATAAAAGAGAAGCACAGCTGCTTCGGTTATCTCTTTGGAAGCACTCCATCCTACATTAGTACCGTAGCCATCCCAGTCGAAACTTGCAAAGTCCCCACACTGTCTAGGGACCGCCTCTGGAAAGTGTCCACCTCTGCCAATACAGAACTGCAACAATTTGAGTACATTACTAACAACAAAACATATCTATACACTTCTTCAAATGATTGCTACATGTAATTATACACACTGTAGTATGAATTATTGCCTGTGGTGATTAACAGCATGTCACAAATGCTGTTCATGGACAGTGATTTTAATAATCCAGAATTTTATTTTAACTCACATGTTCAGTGTGACAGCCTGTTGGTTTGACACCTGAACAAAGAGCCAAGGCTGCCCTTTCAGTATTGAAGACTCTGAATGTGATGAATCCAGGCTCAAATATTGCTAGAAAAAATGCACAATATATATCACTGATGATGATCATGGTAGGTCCATGCACATATGACATGTCTTTTGTGAGACATGTAAATTGCAGACCATCACTGAATACAGAATTGGTGACTGTCAATAGACCTTAGTTAGGTTAGATGCCATATTGAATTTAACACAAATGAAAGCAAGGCTATGATGTATACATTTATGTTCGCAAGATGGCGCCGCGCATGGCAGCCTCAGTGCTCAGCTCTTCAGTGTTTGTTCTGTTTTTGTTAGTTTTTCCTNTATTCTTTTTATTATGTGTCTTGTCTTGTCGCTGTCACTCTGTTGCACTGTGGAGCTTCTGTCACTAAAACAAATTCCTAGTATGTGTAAACAACATACCTGGCAATAAAGCTCTTTCTGATTCTGATTCTGATTTACAGTCTTTACAATGGCATGCAATGCATAAAGGTCCAAGATCAGATAATTTTCACAATTCACACAACTTTCACAAGGATTAAAAAGTTTTTGTTTTAATGAAAGTTTCATCAGCTGAACAAGGGTATGTTATTAAAGGTGGGGTAAGCGATATTTCAAAAACGCTGTTGGACATTGTTGATATCAACCCAAACAAACCCACCACTCTCTTCATTGCTCCCCCTCCAATCCTAACCACCCTGCTCTGTCGTACTGGACGGAGGGGGTCGATTTCGAACCCCAATCGCTGCTGGCAGGTGAGGCCAGTGCACTAACAATGATGCTAAACACCACATTCTCTAGCGGTCGTCAGTGCGCAGTGGTTCACCTGCACAATTTTCACTAGCTGGCCTCAGTTACACAAGCAATGCGAGAGTGGATGCTTGTTTATCACAGCTGACGCACAACAAAATAATGCTTCATGAAAAATAAAGTGCAGATGATGAACAAATGAAGCACAAAAAATGAACGTACAGTACACAAAAGTAAATACAAACAAGAGTTTGTTGTTAGTCACCAAAAGCACAGAAGCTCCAAACAATCATAACACTCAAACCCAGTGTTACTCATGTGTGAAGCAGCCTCCGCGTCTGTTTTCAGGCCTTCCCGTTTAGCTCTCTCCAGAGCTGGAAAGCTTTTCTAATATTAATGTGTGCCCTAAATCGCTTGCCCAGTCATAAACCTTCATTCTAGAGATATTCTTTTGAGCTCTTTTGTATTGCGTCTCATCTCTCTTTTTGCAGTCTTTCTTCAAATCTCCCTCTTGCTCGTTCTGTCTCCTCGGCCATCATATGCCCCCTAATGCTGATTGGCTACAAGATTGTTGTTAGTGTTGGTCCGACTAACTTCCAAACAGTGTTTTTGAAATATGGCTTACCCCACCTTTAAACAACAGTACAATCAATTGAACGCACTGTACTGCATGTTTTCATTCCTGTCAAAAATTAAATATGGTGCTACCCTGACTAAGGTCTATTGTAGCTACTTTCTTTTAAAATATATGAAAAATATAGGCTCAAGAGGTATTGCCATACTTCTTGAATGGGGACCATACAGATTTTTGGTGTAATCCACATTTCCGGTATCAAACACTATTGGAACAGCAGGTCCATTATCAGTGAGGCATGCCCCTAATCCAAACTTCACAGGGAATTTCTAGGTAAACGAAGATAAAAATTCAGTGTTTTTGTAATTTCACAAAATTGTAGTCTTCAATTATATTTTTGTGAATGTTTCAATCCCAAAATTGGTGTTGATCTGACCTTGAATAAATTGAAAAGGTTTCCTCCGTAGAGAGTTAAGAAGTGATTCTCAGTGTGGTATCGCAGGAGGGAGTTAGGGTTCCAGTATTCCAAATCCATATTATTAGGAACATGCCACACAGACATATCTTGTGCTGGAATGTCAAAGTATCCAGGATTCTGTGACAGAAAGGAAACCGACTGTCAATTTCAGATTCTACATAAAATTCTTTTGATCGTTACTCTAGTGTGTCCTGTTGCTTCTATTTAACTATGGCTGTAAAACCATAAATATAATAAAAAAATACCTTATAATCATCACTTGTAGAAGCCTCTGCCGTTCCAAATGTGACTGTGTTTGCCCATGTCCCATCACCATCAGGCCGGTTTGGTTCACTGCCCTGCTGACTAGACCAGCGATCACCGACAGTACACTTTCCATACATGTTGTTTTCATGAACACTGGCAACCAGTGTCCAGCCTCCACCCGCAGTGGTCATATCACAGAACGTCTGGTAAAGGACCCCTCTTGATGAGTTCAGATAGTATAGGCCATCTGTTTGAGCAGAAGCATTCCTGAGTCACTTAAATGCAGTTGTTCCTTAAGACAATACATTAACATAAAATGAGCGTACCATCATAAACCTGATACTTTTCATGAAGTTCTTTGCAGCTTCGAGCAGCATATTTAATTCTGCCCTGAAGTATTGCATCCTCAAGATTGGTATTGATATCAACAGTTTTGATATGTGGTGCTTCTTGTTGATCCACTAGAATGTGAGACAAAGTCTTAATATACTGTGATAGATTGTTTTAAGATAAATTCATTGTAATACAAAAAAAAGACAATTATTACTTACAAATGATTACACTTGTAGCATCACAGAGCCATAAGTTCAGTGAGATACTGAAAAGGATCTCTAAAAACATTCTTGTAAGAAACTGTCTGCAAACAAAAGGAGAAAGGTTCTTCACAATTTCACTCAACACTGAAAGCTGTGTTGTAGCTGTGAAATGTTTTTGGTTCCATGTTTCTGAGAAAGACTGTCTTCTAAAAGCATTAGGCTAATTATATTTAATTTGTAAGGTACAAGAATTCTTACATTTGTTTCTTGCCTGTTTCTTCTTTCCTCTGAGTTGGCGATCAGTGTCGAGGCTTTTGGCTTCTGGTAAAGTCAGAGAATATAGCCGAGGCATACTTTCTCAGTATACTTATACTTTCTCAGGATCAGAATGTAGAAAATCAAGGATACCTGAGCTTAAGCCGAACAAGGAAAATGAATGATACCTGAGCCTAAGAGGAACGAGGAAATTGAAAACTACTTGACACCGAAAATCAGGTATAGCCTGGTTGTTAGAGTTCAAATGTTTCATTGTGTTTTCCTGTGATCCAGTTTCCCAGTGTGCCTGATTATTAATTCCATTCACCTTTTCTGTCAATTATCTTGTTATTTCCCTGATTATTTATGTAATTTTTGTCATTAAATCGGTCTGCAGAGGTCAGTGTCTATCAAAAGTGGTCCAAGGAAGGAACAGTGGTGAACCGGTGACAGGGTCATGGGTGGCTAAGGCTCATTGATGCATGTGGGGAGCGAAGGCTGGCCCGTGTGGTCCGATCCAACAGATGAGATACTGTAGCTCAAATTGCTCAAGAAGTTAATGCTGGTTCTGATAGAAAGGTGTCAGAATACACAGTGCATCGCAGTTTGTTGCGTATGGGGCTGCATAGCCGCAGACCGGTTAGGGTTAGAGATCGACCGATATATGGATTTACCAACATTTTCCCCAATATTTAAGCATTTTACCATAATAGGATATCGGTTTTGTAATATCGGATTTACCGATAACCATCTTGTGGGTTTTTTGAGAATTGCGCATAGGATCGCCATTACAGCACGTCTGAGGGGAGACGAGACAACAGCCTTGCCCACATTTGCAGTCTTTGCTCTTGACCACTTGTCTACTTACGTGACGGATTTCCTATATTTGTCTCAAGTGTTCAAGTGGGCGTGAAGACCGCAAGTGTGTGTAGAACTTTTGATTGCCCGATGAAACAAACTTATAGTCTTGCAAAAAAAATGCAAGCGTTTACAGCTCTTTTTTTTTTTAAATGATTATTTTCAATACTCTGCATTTTAAAATACTTCTTAATGTCTGTTCAGTGGTCGCTATGTAACTAACAGAAGACACAATTTTTAAATTGTGGTGCTTCTTTAAGTGATAAAAAGCTGTTGCAAATGATGTACAAAATACACATAGCCTACCCATCTTTGCATCAATAAAATGCGCAACACTTTATATTTTACTACCAAATTATATGTATTATATAATTTAACTAACAGTGGAATGTTTTCCTTGACATCTCGCGATTTCGGGGCATGTGAGTTCCTAATATGATGCATGAAGGGATACGCTTCGCCTCGAAAAGCACTCAGAAGCGGTATTCAAGATAGTGTGGGTTTAGTGTGCATTAAGGGCACTTAAGACATTTGGGCATTTTTAAGACATGGGACAGTCTTGCGCACTTACTTCCTGTCGCGTGCACGAGCTCTCAAGTTTGGGTATTTGGACAAGGCAAACGGCATGCACAGGTAAAGTATACTTACCTGCTTTGCTGTTATTAGTAAACTTTATTTAACATAATAGCCTTTAATGCACAAACGTAATTAACATGGTTAACCACAAATGGTTTTTTTTGTAATAAAACCATGGTTAATTTTCGTAAGAGCAGTCTTTAAAAAGATGAATGAATGCCTTAACTGCCTTAAAGAAGATGTGTTGAGTAATCTTAATCAGAAATGCTTTAACAGCGCGACTGCTTTGAATATTAATTATGAATTTTGACAAATGTTGTGAATTGCATACAGTGAAATAATTTAATAAAATAATGACGAAAATATTTAATTCAAATGAATAAATATGTTCATTCTGATTCAAGTCTCACACACACTGCAGTGTTGTTGCGGTTACTAGTTGAGACAAGCACTGACACCGTGTGGTGAAATAATCATGTATGTTTACGAGCCATGGCTTTCTCATCAAAATATCTCTTCTCCTGTCTCTGAAAATGTCTGGATTTTTTTAAAATAAGCATCCGTTGGATAATTATAAGAGGCATTTATTCAACTAGGTGTTAACATCACAGGAAGAATCGATGCACTGCTTCAAAGAGCACTTCCGGTAATCAATTCCACTGTGATAAAGGTCAGGTTGAGATAATTAACCTAATTAGCACTTCTCACACAGTGTGCGTGAGTTCTCTTTCACTTGAATGCTTAAATTGGCAAGGCTTGAAAACGCGTGCAAATGATAAACTTTCATGACCATGTAGCAATGGCCCCCCCTTCGGGAAGCTGACAGTTCCTTCAACTGTCCGGAACGTCTTTCATGCTGAAAGGTGTACCTGCATGCTCAGCACTGAATTAATGAATTCCCCACTGTAACATTGTGAAAGGTAAATAAGAGGATGACATCTAGTGTAGAAGAATAGTAGTAAGTTTAACGTCAATCAGATATTAAATGTTTGTTGAAATAAATACGGAAAAAAACGATTCGTGGCTTTTGAGATTTGATATTGAAAAAAAAAAAAAAATCACATTTAAAAAATTTTTTTTTTATACACAGCGCTAACTGGACCTAAAAAGCATACATTATCACCTCAGAGAGGAGAAAGGTGCTAATGCAAGCACTACAACTAAACAGTATAACTTTCCAAGTTATAGGCGCCGATTTATGTTTCTGCCGGTGGGTGCCCAGTGCCTCACATGACATAAATCCACGCTTACTTTCCGTGTTCCCTAATGGTCTCGTGGTAATATTTTTGTGAATATAGTTAGAGGTTCAGCCGTGCTCTATTTTTTTAAAAGAAGATCATTAACATTGGGTTTCTACAGGTTTCATCGAATCTAATTTATTGCTTTTTAATGCCTTTTTAATGCCAATTTTTTAATGCCATATATATATATGTCGCTAAATGTAGATAGATGACGACATACGCAATTAGAAAATTCATCATGTCATTGTTGTATTCGCATTCTGCTAAGTGTCAGCCCTTTACATTTGTTTGCTTCTCTGCTGCTACCCTTTTGCTCACATAATGTATTTTAATACAGCCAAATTCCCACTAAAATAGTTTCATCTATATATTTTCTTTTTTTGTTGTCAGACAATAGGAAATGGTGACTGAAACGCGGCCCATTAAGAATACATACAGGACTCGACATTAAGTCTTGTCATTCACTTGTACGAGTAAAACAGTTGCTTGTCCGGAAAAAAAGTATTTTTTTGTGGTGGAAATATAAATTTGTTCTGAAGCAATATCCTTTCAGAATATTGCAGCTTTGACATATGTGAATCTGCATATTTTCGATTGATTACAACTGCATTAAATAATGTTATGGGATTGTTTTAAATATTTTTTGAAAATACAAATATGAAATGTTGGGGGGGGAATTATACTTTTAAAAATGAAACTAAACCACCAGGAGGTGGCGGCAAGTAACCGTCTTATTGAGTGGGTCGTTGATTCATTCATTGAAACGATTCATTCAAATGGCTGATTCATTCAAGAATGAGGCAGTTGTTTATGAATGGGTCATTTAATCTTTCGCTTAATCATTCGGTAATGATGTGTTGCGCTTTGGTACTGCTGTTTGAAACTATTTTCGCTGATAAAATAGAACAAAAACAGTCAATGTTCCTTCTAAAATGTAAGTGGCTTAATATTAACTACTTGTTAATTTAACTGTTGTATGAAATCAGTGTCACGTTTTTAATCGTGATGGTATCCTGTTTAGGAAAACAGCATTCTTGGTCATGTGGTTTTGCTTACCAGTATCAAGTTATAAAAACTCCACATTTAGAATTTTTACCGCAGTATGTTCAACTGATTTTCTTTTTATGTGTGCTTCGCTCATGTTTCCATTTCTCCTCAAGATGCTGCGTGAGCCTCAACAGTGCAACCTTGTTATTGTCAGTACATTATACAGCCTATTATTATCCACTATCGATCGGCACTAACACTAAATGTAATAAAATCAGTCATACTCGCGTTTTGGTGATTCCCAAGTTGCTGT
>RJVU01051426.1:1057528-1069307 GCA_003731715.1 Anabarilius grahami | reverse complement strand
TATGTGGGTATTGGGTATTGACGTTTTAATCAGGTCCTTGTCCAGTTGTGAAAGTAAAGTTTGAGCCCTGACATGTTAAACCAGCACTAAAATCCTGATTTATAATTGAGACGTTGTCTGACAAAATCACCATACACATAAGTTAAAGACATTTGCTGTGATTTTGGCTATATGTACACGTAAAATGATCACTCAGGTTAGAAGCAATAGTATCTATTTTATTTGTTCTCTGACAGAGCACACATCCTCAACTGCGGCAGGAAAGCAAGACCTCGCGCTCGTGCGGTAGTGGGTCTCAGAAGCTAGATCAGGTTAACTAGTCGCTATATTCGTCACAATGCGTTTTCTTAGAAAAAAGTCGCTAAGTTGGCAACACTGATGCAGCCTTCTGTCTCCAGGCCCCAGCCCGCGCTGTCCAAACCGGCGTTATGGCAATTTTGCACTGGCCGGTGGCAATTACCAAAGTGGTTCCGTGTGCGTATCACACCAATGTACATATTTTGCAACAGCATATCAAAGTTATTCATTATTTAGGCTTTATTCAAAATAAACTGGTAGTATTTTCTTCAAAACTATCTAAAAATGTAATGCCTGTAGAAACAAGATTTAATTCTTTTTAATGCCATTTAAGGCCTTAATTTTCACAAAATCCATTTAATGACTTTTAATGCTTTTTAATGCCCTGAGGATACCCTGTTGTATATCAAGAGCAGGCACATGTTTGTGTGCATTTTGTTAGTGATTTCCTTGGAAAGAAGAGTCAAGCGATAGATTGACGCTCATGTCTGAAGACTATCTTACACGAGCCACACCGTTCCTCAGCATGATTTCAAAAACGAAACGTTTCAACGCTAGTTCGCTTCTTATTTAACGCAAATCAACGTCAACTGGATGTTTCATTTGCATTATATCCGTGCAGCAAGATGACAATTTCGACCCAAAAGCCAAGACCGTTTTCACGAGTATTGTTGCAATCATGCTCTTGCTGACATCTGATGCAAGGAGAGTTTGAGTTTGAGCACGCATGTATCTGATCGAGAGCAGAGCCATTTTTTTTTTTTAAATCACTTGGTTGCGCTCTCGACGTTTACCATTAAAATATCGCCATAGAAACGGCCTTAAATAAAAAGGGTGAAGATCGTGTCTGAAAGCTCCAATCGACTTTTTTATTGGTTAAAATCAATGGAGAATACCTCATATTTTTCCGTGGGTGCTCGACCATTTCCGTGGGTGCTCCAGCCCCCGAGCGCCTATGTTCCAAGTATAGATTCTAAAATCTTGCAAAAGTTTTAGGTGTAGCCCAGCCCGCAGCTTTGCATATGTCTGCTAATAAAGCACCATTCACTAGAGCTGATGTGGCTGCGATAACCCTGGTGGAGTGAGTCCTCACTCCCAGTGGGCACGGTACATCCTGGGCCTGATAAGCCTGGAGAATGGCATCCACAATTCTTTGATTGGAAATAGCCTTCCCCTTCTGTTGACCTCCAAAGCAGACAAAGCGCTGCTCAGCTCGTCTGAGATATAAGCACAGAGTGTGTAATGGACACAGCAGAGACAGGGCTGGGTCTCCCTCATCAGGAGGGATTGCTTGCAAGTACACCACCTGGTCCCTGAAGGGAGTAGTGGGAACCTTGGCACATATCTAGGCCGGGGTCTCAGCACAACGTGAAAATAGGCCGTCCCGAATTCCAGGCACATTTCATTAACGGAGAAGGCTTGTAGGTCCCCTACCCTCTTGACAGAAGTGAGCGCAATCAGGAGGGCCGTCTTCATAGAGAGGGCACAAAACTCGACTGACTGCAAGGGCTCAAAC
Source organism: Anabarilius grahami (assembly GCA_003731715.1). NCBI lineage: Eukaryota > Metazoa > Chordata > Actinopteri > Cypriniformes > Xenocyprididae > Anabarilius > Anabarilius grahami. The sequence continues at coordinate 1,067,494 of RJVU01051426.1, read as the reverse complement.
GGGTCTCTCTCCAGGGCCTGAAAGACCAGAGAGAGATCCAACACGGGATGAGGAAAGGTCTAGGTCATGCTTTCCTAAGGACCTTTCACTTTGTGGTGCTCGTGAACAGTTTTGGCCAATATTGAGCTAGCGTTCGGACGTAAACACAGAAGCTCTGCACTGCGTTCACTGCGTCAGCTGCGTAGGAGACAGGTAATAGGATAAATGGCTAAATAAAATTTTTGTTTTGTATTTGCGTATAAAAAGTGTTCTCGTCACTTCATAACATTAAGGTTGAAACACTGTAGTCACGTTGACTATTTTAACAATGTCTTTACTACTTCTCTGGACCTTGAATGTGGTAATTTTGTTGCTTTCTATGGGAGATAAAAAAACGTCTCAGGTTACGTATTAAACCCCGGTTCCCTGAATAGGGAACGAGACGCACTGGGAACACTCCTGCTTGATTGCATTATGAAGCACTTGTGAAATCGAACAAATGGTGTGATGGAACGTCAGAGGCGGGTGACATCACAGACCAGGAAACTATAAAGCATTCCCAGAACAAAGAACGCTAGCTTCTGATAGGCTGAAGCAACATGCTCACAGGCACGCAGGGAGTATGGCGAGGCGACGCAGTGTCTCGTTCCCTATTCAGGGAACCAGGGTTACATACGTAACCCGAGACGTTCCCTTTCATGGGAACTTCGAGCTGTGTCGAGACGCATTGGGAACCCTATCCCAACTACGCCATAATGCCAAGTGCCTGTCTGTTAACTTATGACGAGAGCACAGCAGACCCCGGAGTGGAGCCTAAGTCAAGGTTATAAAACCTGATGAACGTATGCTGAGAGGACCACCCAGCCGCATCACATATATCATGGAGGGGGACCCCCGAGATTAGAGCCTTTGAGGCAGCCATACTCCTAGTAGAGTGTGCCCGGACGGCCGAAGGAGAAGGCTGTCCAGTAGATTCATAAGCAACTAAGATAGCCTCGACCACCCACTTGCTCATTCTCTGCTTGGACGCAGGGCCTCCCTTCTTAGGATACCCGTAACAAACAAAAAGTTGTTCGGTCTTACACCACAGGGCAGCTCTGTGAACATAATCTGCTTTGCCCGGTTAGGGCACTAGACACATAAGTGTTTCCTGATCTGGATTGGAAAATGGAGGACGACAAAAGGCCTGCAGTACAATCGGCCCTGGGACGTTGGTGGGGACCTTGGGTATGTAACCAGGTCTAGGATGAAGAAAAGCCTTAACCATACCAAGCACAAATTCCAAACATGAAGGAGCAACTGAAAGTGCTTGAAGATCTCCAATTCTTTTGAGAGATGAAATAGCTGGCAGTAAGATAGTTTTTAAAGTAAGGAACTTTTCCGAAACTTCCTCTAGAGGTTCAAAGGGAACAGATGCTAACCCCTCCAAAACGATAGTCAGGTTCCAGGCCGGAGTCCTGGAAGTGAAGTGTGAAGCCGGTAGTTAAGGCCTAAGCCTCAGAGTACCATGAAGAAAGTGTATGGCTAGAGGATCTCTTCCCACAGAAGAGTCACCCAAAGGAGCATGATAGGCAGATATAGCCGCTACATAAACTTTTAAGGTGGAAGGAGACAATCCATCCGAGAACTTCTCTTGAAGAAATTGCAGCACCAAGCTAACGGGACAATGGACAGGACACAACTGACGTTGTCTACACCAGGTAGAGAACAACATCCATTTGTAAGCATACAACTTCCTCGTGGAGGGAGCTCTGGAGTGGAGTATGGTCTCCACAACCTCACATGAGAGACCGCATTCTATGAGCCTAGCCCCCTCAGAGGCCAGGCCTACAGTTTCCACAACTCCGGGCGGGGGTGAAGTACCGTGCTGCCCGCTTGAGACAGAAGGTCCTGTCTGACAGGGATCTCCAGAGGAGAGCCGTCGAGGAGAGACACAAGGTCCGCAAACCAAACTCGTTTTGGCCAGAACGGGGCTACTAATATGAGACGGACCCTGTCCCGGCGAACCCTCGCCAGAACTCCTGGAAGCAGAGCGATTGGGGGAAATGCGTACAGATGTAGCCTCTGCCACGCCTGTACCATGGCGTCCAGACCCAAAGGGGCTGGATGTGTGAGAGAGAACCACATTGGGCAATTAGTCGTTTCTTTCAAAGCAAATAGGTCGACTTCTGCTCTGCCGAAGTTTTCCCATAGGAGCTCCACCACCTCGGGATGGAGTTTCCACTCCCCGGGCCTCAGCCCCTGCCTCGACAGGATGTCTGCCCCCACATTCTGACGCCCCGGGATGTAAGCCACTCTCAAGGAGAGGAGCTTCCCCTGGGCCCACAGGAGGATCCGATGATGTTAGAATAGGTTGACGTTTGGGGGCTGAACACTCTATATTGAACCGGTCTTTTCCATGACCTCGACACCTTGGTGTGGAGGTCGGGAAAGAACGGTAATCCCCGACGCTGAGGTTGTGATCTAGAGGGCAGAAAGCCGTCGTCTAACTAAGCCGTATGTCCACTGTTGCTTTCGGTCTTTTCAGAGAGTCTTCAAAATTCTAAGTTACCCCAAACCTTCTATTAAGCTATGATCTTATTAATTCTTAAGAAAGATAAATACCCCCTAGACTGTAGTTACTGTAGTTACCATCCCATATCGCTTTTAAACTGTGATTACAAGATACTAGCTGAAATATTATCTATTCAGCTTGAAAAAAGTATGAATAAAGTAATTTCACCTGATCAAACTGGTTTTGTTCGAGACAGACACTCTTTTTTCAATATTCGGCATCTTTTTAATGTTTTGTATTCACCTCACTCCAGTAATGCTGAAGTTGTGGTCTCACTGGATGCTGAGAAAGCATTTGACCGCATCGAGTGGGACTATTTGATGAATGTTTTGGAGAGGTTTTGATTTGATTTAAAATTCATCTCTTGGATAAAACTCCTTTATGCCACTCCCAAAGCATCTGTACGCTCAAATAATATTATTTCAGATTCTTTTCCACTATGTCGGGGCACAAGGGAGGGGTGTCCCCTTTCCCCCCTTTTATTTGCTATTGCCATTGAACCCCTGTGTGCTGACTCAGAGGTGAAGCATATTTTTCGTGCTGGTCTAGAACAGAAGGTTTCGTTATATGCTGACGATCTTATTTTATTTATATCCAACCCCCTAGTGTCAATTCCTCGAGTACTTTTAATATTTTCTCATTTAGTACTTTTTCGGGTTATAAGTTGAATTTTTCTAAGAGTGATTTATTCCCAGTGAATTCTGCCACATTAAGTATTTCATATTCAAATTTCCAATTCAGTGTTGTTAATCAATTTAGGTATTTGGGTGTCCAAGTGACACGTAGACATACTGACTTAATTAAAGCCAAATTTAGTCCTTTATTAGATCTCACAAAATCTTTTTTTATCATGGAAACCCCTTCCTCTCTCACTGACAGGAAGGGCAAATGTAGTTAAAATGAACATTCTTCCCAAATTCTTGTATTTCAATGTATTTATTCATTGAAATTCAATGAATCATCCATTGTGAAGGCCTCATCGACACTACAACCAGTGGCACAGCTCCTCAACAAACCGTCCATTACCGGTGTGATGAATACGATCCTCAACTGGATTGAACTGGAATAAATACTTTGAATGTTGCGATCCTATCGGATTTATGATAGCAAACTGAATCGTAACAAAGCACTGTTCGTCCAGAGGAGAACTGGCCCCCCAACTAAGCCTGGTTTCTCCCAAGGTTTTTTCTCCATTTTAACACAGAAGTCTGTTTGCCACCTGATGTCACCTGTTGGAGTTTGGGTTCCTTGCCGCTGTCACCTTTGGCTTGCTTAGTTGGGGACACTTGACAATTGATATTCAGCTGTGCAGCCAAAATGATATACCAGTAATCAATGTAAAGCTGCTTTGACACAATCTGCATGTAAAAAGCACTATATAAATAAAGCGTGACTTGACTTGAAATGATTAATATATTTATTTCCAAGTCATTTTTCTCCTGTCTAGAAAAAACTCTCTCTTCATTTAAAGGTGTTATAGAGGTTGTTTTTGACGACTGAGAAACCAAAGACTGTTAGTGATTTTTTTAAATGAGCACATGCGTAAGAACAACCCCCCTCCTTCACAGCTCATTTCGAGGGAATGCCTCCCAAAACTTGTGCACGAGTATTGGAACACGAGTGTTTGTTTACCACCGGCATTCGCTGTGTCGTGTTAGTGGATTCATTATGTCGGACTCACGGCAGGTAACTCCTAATCTGCAGTTGTTACTCCTGACAAAAACATTGCATGCGGCACCTGTGGAAAGTTACTGGAGCGCGCACGTCTCTCACAAGGAATGTAATGGCAGTGATTGACAAGCCAGAGGGCCAATCATTTATGCGATGATTGCGTAAACGATTGGCTGATGTTTTCAAGGCCCTACCTCATGCACAGATGATGTATATTGATATTATTCCTTTCAGTGCACCTAATAAATAGTCTTTTATCAGTTAGTAAAGACAGTTTCAAGTAATATTGCAAAAATGTATAAAACAAAACATCCTCTATAACACCTTTAAGCCTAGGCGAATAAGTCTAAAACATCTTATTAAGCAAAGGAGGTGGGAGATTTGGCTTTGCACAACTTTCAAATGTACTACTACTGGGCAGCCAATGTTGGAAACTTATTGTACTGGGTACAACATGATTTGCAATCGTGTAAACCTCTCTGGGTGCAAATAGAGGCTTTATGTTGTTCCCCAGCAACATTAACATCTTTGCTCTGTTCATCTATACCCTCTACTCATAGTATCTTGATTAAGAATTCAATTGTTAAACATTCTCTGAGGATTTGAGTTCTACAGCTTAAGTGTCTTTCTTCAGTTGCACCCCTTGCAACTGAAGAACTGAGTCCAAATAATGTTTCCTTTCAATCTTCACTTTTTGATTGAGCTTTCAATATTTGGAAGTCACAAGGTCTTGTTAAGATTGACCAACTATTTATAGATAATAATTTTGGTATGTTTGACCAACTTAAAAAAAAAAATTCCTTGTCTAATTCACACTTATTCCGATATTTCCAAACTCAGAGCTTTGCCCGTAAACATTTTCCGGATTTCCCCTCTGCCCCTCCTAGTCGTGTCTTGGAGTGTATTTTAGTCCAGCATGGATGTATAAGGGGGTCATTTAAAATATTTACAGTACAATAAATAACAAACAACCCCCATCTAGGTCATTAAAATCTCTCTGGGAGGTGGACTTGAGTATTATTTTAGAAAATGAAACTTGGGGTATCATTTTAAAAAGAATAAGTTCTTCTTCTGTTAGCTCTAGACATAGGCTTTTTCAATTTAAGGTGGTGCATCATATTCATTGTTCAAGGGTGCAAGATATTTCCTGATTAGGACCCCATCTGTTCACACTGTAGTGTAGAGCCAGCCTCTATGATTCATTCATTTTGGGCCTGTTCTAAGTAATTAAGGTTTGGGGGGAGACATTTTTAGTTGTTTTTCAGACATTTTTACCACAGTAATAGACCCCAACCCTTTAACAGCTTTATTATTCTTCCAGAAAATATGAACCCTCTGGAGTCTGAGGCTGATTTGGGGCCTGGAGAAGTTTTGACATGCCCTGACATTTGTGCTTTTTTCAGTTGTTCATAAACATAATGGAAAAAGTGTCATTACACTGTATTCAGCACAAACTAGGCTACAATAATATGTGACAAACATGTATGTACATGTTTGTATTTTTGAAGGAATAACGTTTATGCGTGGTTATTGAAAAAACAAAAAACTTAAGTCACTGAAATAAGGCCAAAAAATAATATTATATGTGTGTTCACAAGACTTCTGGATATTGGAGGTCGTAGACTAGAGTTTTTGCTTCAAAATTATGTAAAAATTATCCTGCCTACTCGTTCATGTAAAACAATAGAGAGATTTAAATTTTGTAAGACACTTTGTCAAGAAACACAGTATGCGTGGAGGCGTGAATCATCATGAATAATGGGTGATTTACACCTGAGAAGACAAAATAATCACATAATAATGAGGCCTTTCAGTCAGGTAGGCTGTGAAAAAACCCTATGTGATCATGTCTCAAGCTCATCATTGTGTATATCAAACATACAGAAAAAACAGCAATACTGTGAAATATTATTACAATTTAAAATAATGGTATTTTATTATATACTTTAAAATATAATGTATTTCTGTGATGCAAAGTGTCTGAACAATTATGTTACCTCTATGGCATTTCATATAGGCTTTTAGCTTAAAAGCTTGCACATTTGGAGAAATATTGATGGATTCTCATATGTTTATGTCAATCTTCCATACAGAGGAGTAATATTTATTCAATATTGTCATCACTGTGAGCGCTGGATACTGTGTTTTCAATTCATACTTGCAGCCGGAGGGCGCTCTGCCCCTTTATTCCACAAATGCCTCCTAAAGAAGAAAAGGCCATGTGACAATCCAGGAAATAACCGAGGCTTCTAGAGATCTCTAACTATGGCTATGCAAAACACTTTTGAAGACAATAAATACATGATTGAGATGATGTATACATGTATTGACTCAGAACTTGCTTCTGAATAGCGCTGGCTCCGTGGGCGTGGCCGCATTAGTGGATAATGAGCTGAATCACGGACTTCTGACATGGCTCTTTTTTCATACAGATTACATAAACAGAGAATATTTGTTTTTGATTTGACTTACACGATTTAAAACCTGACATTTTCAACGTTTTTTTAGACATAAGTCAAATTTTTGTGTCATTAGTATTCACTAAGGCCCCATTTACACTGCATGGTTCAAGTGACCCAATTCTGATTTTTTCCTCCTATGTGGCACAGATCGGATATGACTCACGACCGTGTAAGCAGGAAAAAAGCGCATGGATTCCGATTTTCACAGATCGGTTTCAGGCCTCATTCATATGTGGTTATAAATCAGATATGAATCGGATACGTGCGTTTGCGCCTGCAGTGTAAGCGGACAGATCGGATACTCCCCTGTAAATGCGACTCCTGCGTCATTGAAAAGTGATGGTTTTTTAACATTTCACGGTACAGACATACCTATAACAAACGAAACATCTCTAGTTGACTGGCAGATTATTAATTTCATTTGTTTGTGTTAAATAAAAGGCGATCTGACATTGAAATGTGTTGCTCTTGAAATCACACTGATGGCTCGTTGCCGCTGTTGTCAGTGACGGCTGCTCGTGCACAGACGCATTTTGTGTGCAAAATAAAAAGCACACAAACTTGTACCTGCCCTTGATATACAATCACTGATGAATGCATTGGTTTTAATGACTAAAAAAACCTAGTATAGGACGGCGGAATCGAACCCAGAAGCTGTGACGTTTAACAAATATCTACCAGTACCCGAGTATTATTCAACTCGCACGCTTCCAGTGGAGCTGCGTACGTATACTGTCGTGAAGAATTTGTATTATTTTTATGTAGGGATGTAACCATTGCATTAAACGGGTTTCTATATGAATTAATGTCAATAAATTAAGCTCAATGTACCACTGAAATTGATTTGTGATGTCATATACGCTATTTTTGGTAAGTTTCGCCAAGTGCAGTGTAAAAAGGAGACATCGGATACAGGTCACTTCTAAAAGAAATGTAAGCACGTTGTCCAAAAAAAATCGGATATGGTCCAAAGATCAGATCTGTGCATTAAGACTTGCAGTGTAAATGCGGCCTATGTTACAGTTCATTTTCTGAGAACTATCAGATTGGACTTCGTTCAGAGGGAGATGAGAGAACACGCATCATGTTAGTTTTCTTTATTTTGCAAAAAGCACAACATTTTGTTTTTACTCTGAGTGTACACAAATAAAAGAAGATATTCCACAGATTAAAATGGTGTATAACTCTTAATTGGATGTGCAACATTGACGGAGTATTTTGAGTCTCTTTCACACTGGTAAGAAAAAAACCGAGGTGGTATCGCCGGCGATACCTCAGACCTCAGAGTGTTAAACTGACAACTTTAGCGATGGATAATGTTGCATTTTATACACTGTTGGCTAAAAGACTTCTATCAATTAATTGGACCATCTCCTCCAACCTATCATCAGTGGGTTTTTTACCTACTTTTTGCCCTTAAATTTGAAATTTGAATGAAACCCGATCTTTTCAAGAAATCTTGGAGCCCATTCCTAGATTATTTTAAGGAGACAAGCTCTAGCTAAAAATTTTTATTTTTATTTTTTTGCCCCCTTCTTTGTTTATTGAGATGATTATATGTGTATATGGGTATATTATATTGTGATTATATGTTTATATGTGTGCATTTATTTTGCTTATTCATTTTTTGTTTTTTTTCCCCCTCACTTGATTAATTCTGTAATATTTTAGTGTTTTTAAAAAATGTTTGTCTTTGTGTTATGTTTGTCTTTTAAAAAAAGAATGTAATTAATAAATAAAATGTCTTTACTGTCAAAAATAAATAAATAAATAAAAACTCACGTGTTTATCTCTTTCAAGTATAGAAATTAGGTCAAAACTAATTAAAGTGCCTGGGAAACACCGAAATGGTAACCAAAATAAAGTATAGTACCTGAGCCAGAACCCAAGCCAAAAAAACTTCCCTTTTCCTCATGCCAGAGTCGATTGCATACTTTTTCCACATTCTACTTGGGCTCAGGTACCCTTCGTCACCCTTCAAAAAAAAACGTAAGAATTCTTGTACCATACAAATGAAATTTTTTAATTTAAGTAGCCTAAAGTTTAGTAAGCTGTCTTTCACAGAAACATGGAACCAATAGCATAACTATTTCAGCTTTGCAATGTTTTTGTAACGAGGCGGCAGACTCTATGGATCCATGTGCAGCTTTATTAAGATAATCGTAGTCGTACAGGCAACGGTCAAATACCAGCAATAACAATGTCCTAGGCAGAGATGAATTGTAAACGGGGACAGGCAATGGGTCAGGGCAGGCAGCAGACAAGGCAGAGTAATCCAGTAAACAGGCAGAGAAATCACAGGGCAAGCAGCAAACAAACACGATGAGGATAAGCAGTCCAAGGTCATACACAAGAATACAGATATCAGGGGGAAAACGCTCAGTAGTGTCAGCCGGGGCAAAACAAGACTTCGCAATGGGTGAATGTGTGAGTGATCTTAAATAGTCCGGGTGATGGGGATCAGGTGTGTGTGTAATCAGTCCAAGTACGGGGTTATGGGAAATGTAGTCCATGAAGCAGTTAGTACTCGGGTGATGGTGGCGATCGGAGGGTGCCACAGAGGCCACGTTCGTGAGCAGTTTTTGTGAAGAACTTCTCTCTTTTTTTTTGCAGACTATGTTGCTTGCAAAAAAGTTTAGGGATCATTGTAATTCTCTCACTGAATTTATGGCTCTGTGAGACCGCAGGTATAATAATTAGTAAGTAATAAGTGTAATTTGTTTTTTGATTGAAATTAATTTATCTTAAAATGATGAAAATCAATTTTTTTAATCACAATATATTGAAGCACTACATTATCTCACTAAATCTTTATGTCTCACATTGTAGTCGATCAACAAGAAGCACCACATATCAAAACTGTTGATATCAATACCAATCTTGAGGATGCAATACTTCAGGGCAGAATTAAATATGCTGCTCGAAGCTGCAAAGAACTTCATGAAAAGTATCAGGTTTATGATGGTACGCTCATTTTATGTTAATGTATTATCTTAAGCAACAACTGCATTTAAGTGACTCCGGAATACTTCTGTTCAAACAGATGGCCTATACTATCTGAACTCATCAAGAGGGGTCCTTTACCAGACGTTCTGTGATATGACCACTGCGGGTGGAGGCTGGACACTGGTTGCCAGTGTTCATGAAAACAACATGTATGGAAAGTGTACTGTCGGTGATCGCTGGTCTAGTCAGCAGGGCAGTGAACCAAACCGGCCTGATGGTGATGGGACATGGGCAAACACAGTCACATTTGGAACGGCAGAGGCTTCTACAAGTGATGATTATAAGGTATTTTTT
>RJVU01051426.1:1029662-1051485 GCA_003731715.1 Anabarilius grahami | reverse complement strand
ACACACAGTCTATCATGCATCACTGCGGGCATTTATAAATCAGGACTTAATACATAAATTAATACATGGCTTCAGTGATTGGCTAATTAACAGAGGTGTATACTAATCAATGAGCAACTAATTAGGGAGGAGCCAGGATTGAACAAGAAATGTTGGGGCATATTAAGAAAACAAAAACCTTATCTGTCAGTCATATTCAACGTTGTTGAAAGACTGACAAATGGGGTCCCAGTGGAAAACGCCACAACCACTGAACTCTGTTATGAGGGATGAAGATGCAGATGCTGGCAAGCTGTAGCGTGCCCTTTTGGCAACTGCTCCCGTTAAGTTGTAACCTACCCAGTGCCCCATGTAAACCCTAAATCTTAATCCTCCATGCCTAAGGGAAGAGTGCTTTGGCCCTCTTCCTATTTCTCTTTCAGCTAAATCCTTCCCATGGGGAGGAACATGTGGAACACATACGGACTGACCCTTGGGCATATATGGAAGTTCTCTGCGGTATGNTCCTGCCTAGACAAAGATGGAACAGATGCAAAGACAAGGCAGAGCAGAATCTCCCCAGGGAAAGGCACAAATTTACAGGCACAAATTTACAGACTGAACTGACTCCAGAAGCTCAAAGGGAGTTCTCTGCAGTCCAGAGAAGACTACAGAAAGATCCCAAGGAAGGATAAGGCAAGGTCTGGGAGAATTTAACCTCCTGGCACCTCTTAGGAACCTGATGACCAGGTCGTGCTTTCCCAGTGACCTATCAACTGCAATGTGATGTGCCACAATGATGGCAACATACACTTCAAGGTAGAGAGGGACAGCCTCAGATCAAACCTCTTTTGCAGAAAGAAAAGCAAAGACCCGATCGGCATCTCCGGGGATCTACCGGCGCGAAGGGCACCACTCAGAGAACAGACTCCTAAATGAGACCACATTTGTCAGTGTTTCGACATAACATTGAACGTTATGTACAACCTGAATTCCGGAAATGTTGGGACGTTTTTTAAATTTGAATAAAATTAAAACTCAAAGACTTTCAAATCACATAAGCCAATATTTTATTCACAACAGAACATAGACAACATAAATGTTTAAAGGGAGAAATTTTACACTTTTATCCACTAAATGAACTAATTTCAAATTAGATGCCTGCTACAGGTCTCAAAATAGTTGGGACGGGGGCAACACATGGCTGAAAAAGCAAGACGTTTTGAAAAGATTCAGCTGGGAGAACATCGAGCAACTAATTAAGTTAATTGATATCAGGTCTGTAACATAACTATAAAAGGGATGTCTTAGAGAAGCAGAGTCTCTCAGAAGTAAAGATGGGCAGAGGCTCTCCAATCTGTGAAAGAGTGTGTAAAAAGATTGTGGAATACTTTAAAAACTATGTTCATCAATGTCAAATTGCAAAAGCTTTTGCGAATCTCATCATCTATAGTGAATAACATCATCAAAGGATTCATCAAAACTGGAGAAATCTTTGTGCGTAAGGGCCAAAGTCCTTTATTGGATGCCCGTGGTCTTCGGGCCCTCAGACAACACTGCTTCACTCATTGGCATGATTGTGTCAATGACATTACTAAATGGGCCCAGGATACTTCTTGAAACCACCGTCAGTAAACATAATCCACTGTGCCATCTGCAGATGCCAACTAAAGCTCTATCATGCATAAAGGAAGCCATATGTGAACATGGACCAGAAGCGCAGTCATGTCCTGTTGGTTTTAGAGCAACATATGCTCCCCTCCAGATGACGTCTATTTCAGGGAAGGCCTTGTGTATTTTCAGCAGGACAATGCAAAACCACATACTTCAGCTATTACAACAGCATGGCTTCGTCGTAGAAGAGTCCGGGTGCTGAATTGGCCTGCCTGCAGTCCAGATCTTTCGCCTATAGAGAACATTTGGAGCATCATTAATGAAGAATAGGTCAAAGACGACCACAAACTCTTCAGCAGCTGGAACCCAGGCAAGAATGGGACTAAATTCCAACACCAAAACTCCAGAAACTAATTTCCTTGAAGCGGAGACATCTTCAAACTGTTCTGAAAAGAAGAGGAGATAATACACCATGGTAAACATGCCCCCGTCCCAACTATTTTGAGACCTGTAGTAGGCAGCAAATTTGAAATGAGCCCATTTTGTGCATAAAATTGTAAAATGTCTCAGTTTAAACATTTATTATGTCATCTATGTTCTTTTGTGAATAAAATATTGGCTCATGTGATTTGAAAGTTATTGTTTTCAAAACGTCCCAACATTTCTAGAATTTGGGTTGTAGACTAAATACTTCCAAGGCACTCACGCGTTAAGGTAAAAAGCCGTTAATGAACTGGGCTTAATTCATTAAAACAAGTTAAAAGTAAATATACGCGTTTCGGCAACACAGCCTTCTTCAGGTAACATTGATTGCTTAAACAGGTATTCTTAAACTAGTGGTGATTAATAGATCATTAAAGACAGCTGGTTAATGTGTAGGTGTGGCTAAGACTAGCCTCTTAGTACAGAGAAAAAATAAAAAAAATAAAATTTGGAAGAATGAATGAATGAATGAATACATTTCCTACTCAAGAAGCCACGTTATCTTTTCAGGGGCAGGAAGATGCATACTACCTTGGTGGATGCCTGTAACTGACCATTGTTTTTTTTTTTTTTTAATTGCCCTAAGGGTGCTATCACTTTCGATAATGTTCCAATTGGAGTTTATTATACGTTTNGTTGTTGAATAGAACACCCGATTAGAATCATTTTTCTTCTTACACAATAATTGTTTCCTATCAATTGATTTAACTTTCTCTGTGGCCCCTTGTTAAAACTTTATAGGAACTTTATAACCCCTCTGTCGAAATCTGCTGGTCACATGCTGTAATTAAATTTCATAATCGTTTTCTAGATCACAAATACGTTTCAATCTTAGAAATTGGCCTTGAGGTATATTTTCAATCAGCCAGAGTGGATGAAAACAGTTAGATCTAAGAATAGTATTTCGATCAGTTGGTTTCCTTAAGATCGAAGTATGTAGCTCACCATTAGCCTCCTTAATTATTTTTAGATCAAGAAAATTGATTTTAGACACTGAATATTCAAGGCTCAATTTCAAGTGTCAATTTATACCATTAATATACTAGTGAACCCTGCGCAATTCTGATTCTGATCCAAACCAATTCATCAGGACACCATCAATATATCTACTCCCCATATTTATCCAAAAAGGAATTATGAATAGAATAAATGTTTCTTCTTTCTTCCCACAGTCCTAAAAATAAAATCATATACGAATCATAGACGGGAAACAGACTGGGTCGATAACAGGCAGGTAAACACAATGACAAATGCTCAGAAATGCAAACCGTAGTAATACAAGACCTCGCAATGAGTGTGAGAATGAGAGTGGCTTAAATAGTCCAGGTAATGTGCTGCAGCTGGGTGTGGGTGATTGCTGATTGGTGGAGTGAGTGCAGGTGATTGGCAGGGAGGATTATGGGAAATGGAGTCCAGGAATGACTGGAACTGTGACATTATGTATGTTTTTTTTTTCCTCTGTATTTTTTATTCTGTGAAGCACTTTGATTCGATAAAGTCAAAAATTCCAAAAGAAGTATTAATAAATAACGACCAAAGAAAACCTAATAAACCGTTCTTAGTAAATTACATCCTTACTTATACAAAACAAAGTTATCAGATTAAATCAATTGTTAATAAATAATGGTTTATTCTAGCTTCATATCCATCATTAAAAGACATCCTTCAATGTTCACTTACAAGAGATGTCAAAACTTGTCAAACGTTCGTCAGATCAGATGTCTTGCGTGATGACAAAAAAAGCACTCATACAAGGTTGTTTTACATGTCGAAATTGTACATCATATTTTTTGATTTTACAATGTAAAAATGTCATGTGTTCTTCCACACAAAGAATATTTTATATTTAATCCTGCATAACATGTTCAGTTAAGAATGTGATGTACCTACTCCAATGCCCATGTCCATTGGTATATGTTGGGAAAAAATCAAGACCTTTGAGGATTCGAGTAAATGAACATAAATCAGCCATTCATAAATAATCACTGTATTGAACAACTTAAATGTATAGGCATGGAGAAAGTAATGAATTCCAACCGTGGTGGTGACATTGACAACAAACTCAAAAAAAGAGAGGCATTTTGGATGTTTAATTTAAAAACCATGTCTCCTTAAGGCCTAAATTAAGATTACGATCTTTGTTGTTTCTTACTTTTTTCTCCCCTTTGTATTTGTTAATCAACGTCATAACGTCATGTTAACTAACTTTAAGTTAGTTATATGATATATAACCATGGTGTAAGTGCACACCTGTGTAATCATGAGATTTTTAAACATTATTAATAAAGATATGATCTGTTGTTAAAAATTGTAGTCAGCAATGCTAGCAGTTATTCATCTTGTTTGTTTTCAGTCTGTAAGCAAAGGAAAGAGCACATCCAAAAGGAGACCATGGACGAAACCTGAGGTGAACATTGTAATGAGACACATCAAATCTCACATCAGTAAAAGTCACTTGGCATCAATGAGGGAATGCGAGGTCTGCAGGATTTTGGTGGGACAGAATCTGCTGTATTTGAGACTGGGTGTATTGCAGGTTGTTTGTTCCTGGTGCTCTACTGACAGAAGACAGAGATGCTGTCAGTCTTTGATTGATAAGATCATATTAAGCTCTTCTTTATCGTCCTTGTTTCTCACTTGTTCTTCTTCTCTCTCCTCACCTTCACCCATCACATGCTCTTCATGCGGATCTACAGCTTTGAATGTCTGGTAAAATAATTCAGATCAACTAACATGATTTTATTTAAGGAAAACTGCAGAGCTTTCTGTGGATTTCAGAAGTTGTAAATTGAGTCTATTTTCCATGTTAATTTATTTGAATGACTCTACATTGGCAGCAACTCAAATGAATCTTGACATCTGAGACTTGAGTTACTATTGATTTCATTAAAGATCTGTGAAATACTCGATTTTTAATTAGACTTAACTTTTTATTTACATTTATTTCTACTGATTTTTGGAAGATCATACTCTTTTATTAGTAGTTTTAAATTTTTCCACATCATGGACAGGACAACAATAATTAAAATAGGTATTTCACGAATGCAAATCTTAATTCCTCTGCTTCAGGACTGAAGGACTTTTATTTTAGTGTGGTGATATGATGTCATAAGACTGCGCCGCGCTCCTGCCTCCGTTGTGAAAAGGTTTGTAATTTTAAACGGTTTATAGTTTTTTGTTTTTACAAGCGATGTAAAGTTGACTCTATTATTGAAAGTAATATTTTAATGATTTCTCTAAAGTTATGCTCATCCACACATGAGTAACAGAAAAGATGCGTCTCATATCGCTCCCTATATCGTCAATCAGTTATTGTAAATACTAATTCGGTCACTGGCAAGTAGTGATGAGAGAAACGGAGCTTTTGAAACTCCGAGTCAATTGAATCAAATGTTTAGAGAGATGAATCAGTGATTCGAATCGCCGCACGCTGACGAGACCTGCTGGTCAAAACAGTTTAAATGCAACGAGAACATAAACATGAAATTACAACTTTAACAAACCAATATGTATTAAAGTCACCAGAACCTACACGTCAGTAAATACCAAGTAAATCATCAAATGCTTACCTAAATATTAAGTGTTTTATTAAGTACTCTTTTTTTCTTTTTGCTACTAAGGTAGTTTAAGGCCATTAATTCTTATTCCAACAGACTCCTCTCTCCCCAGTGCACTAAACTATTGAACTAGGGAGCGGATTGAGACGCACCCAGAGATTTAGTTTGGATTTCTTTTTCTTTCTGTTAATTTTTCTCATCTTAATCATGACAGAGTGTCCAAACACAGAGGAACTCCTGGTGAAGCAACTGAAATCCATGTGACACACTATTATAAAGATGGCGTTTATTAAAGAAGAGAGTGAAGACATAAAGATTAAGTTTATTAAAGAAGAGAGTGAAGACATAAAAGTGGTGATTATTAAAGAAGAGAGCGAAGACATAAAGATGGAGTTAATTAAAGAGGAGAGTGAAGACATGAAGATTGAAGAAGTATTCAGAGTGAAACAAGAAGATACTGAGGAACAAACAGGTTGGTTTCATTCTCAAAGCTGAACTCAGTCATTTGATCCTTATAAAAATGTCATTTCTGTAGAAATGAATGATATTTTTAAAGAATGTGATATGAAGTGTGTAAAGGCAGGAAACACACCAAGCCGACACCGACGAACTAGTGGCGACGAAAGCAGACTGCGGGGTTGGTTCACGTCGGCAGCGTCTGTGTCCAAAGTTGGCCTGACACACCAAACCGACGCTCGACAGCCGACGGCCAAGTAGCACGTCAGTTCTGCATCTGCGTGAGATGAAATGCCTTTCCCAACCAGCAGGTGGCTGTAGCTGAACAGCCAATCGGGTGCGTTTCCCAAAGCGAACTATAGTCGCAAGTTCCATCGTTACCAATAGAGTTCAATGAGACTTACGACCATAGTTGGCTAACGATGTTTTCGGGAAACGCGCCACAGAATGATCAGATGGCCCGACGAGCTCCGACGCCGATTCAACATTTAGAATCGGCTGAAAAAAAGGTGATGAGGACCAACTTCAGCCGACGGTGCCGAACACACTGAGAAAACTTAGTCGGTCGACGAACAAAAACTGTCAGACGGCCGACCGTCGGCTTGGTGCGTTCCTGCCTTAACCTTAAACAGAATATCTACTTCTCAACTGAAACAAGGGAAACCATTCCTTTCTATCACTTAATTATACGACCTTAAAAAAACATGGATGTTACTGTAACTAAAATCAAGAGGATCAAAAATTATTATAACAACAACAAATATATTAACATACCTGAACATAAATAGCAGTAAAAATTCAATGACCCAAACAATAAGTATAAATATAAGTATAAATCCACACCTTATGAGCTGCAAGTTAAAGGGAAAAACTTGATGCAAAGAAAAAATAAATGCACACTCCAAGTTAGTTAGGGTTAGTTCACACAAAAATAAAATTTCTGTCATTAATTACTCACCCTCATGTCATTTCAAACCCGTAAGACCTTCATTCATCTTCAAATTAAGATATTTTTGATGAAATCCAAGAGGTCCTCAATCCAATCCTCAATAGAAAGCAACGAAATTACCACATTCAAGGTCCAGAAAAGTAGTGAAGATATCGTTAAAATAGTCAACTTGACTACAGTGGTTCAAACTTAATATTATGAAGCGACAAGAGAACTTTTTGTGTGCAAAAACAAAACCAAAACAACTTTATTTACAGCAAAATTTGCACAAAAAAAAAATTCACGTATTTTCTTTGCCGATAACAAAACATCGCAAAAACTGGATGGAAACACCAAAGATGCTTTAATATATTATGTGTTTTATTACACAGGTGAGCAACTGTTTGGATACATTTATGGACCGAAAACTAATCATTGTTATGTAGTTCAACATGGTTACTCTTATTGTTAAAATCATGTTATCTTGATTTACAGCGAGTTCCATGTTTTACCTTGCCTAATATGGATCTAGCTTGCTGCAGTGTGCAACAACTGTCTCATAGTAGTAACGTTATAACTTTCAACACATAAATGTATCTAATATGATAAATCAGCATTACTCCAGACATGCATGACCGGAAGAAGTGGAAATGGTCATTTAATAATAAAAGCTCCACTGCTCTTGTGTCGTGTCAGTGGCATCGTTCCACTCCAACGGCTTTCAGCCCCATCCTGCTTCATGCTACAGTAGCTCAGTGGTTCCCAAACTTTTTCTGCCGGGCCCCCTTTCGTAGAGAAAAATATTTTCATCACCCCATCCTTTTTTTTTTTGTTGGCATTTTTATGCTCACCAAGGCTGCATTTATTTATTAAAAATACAGTAAACTCAGTAATACTGTGAAATATTTCAGTGTTAAATTTTTATTTGAATTTAACATATGTATTCCTGTGATCAAAACTGAATTTTCAGCATCATTGCTGCAGATTTCAGTGTCACATGATCCTTCAGAAATCATTCTAATATGCTGATTTGATGCTCTAGCAACCTTTCTTTTTATTTCAATGTTGAAAACAGTTGCGCTGCTTCATATTTTTGAGGAAACTAATTTTTCAAGATTCGATAAATTCATGCACACTCTCAGACATGACCTTGATTAAAAAAATTATATATT
Source organism: Anabarilius grahami (assembly GCA_003731715.1). Classification (NCBI taxonomy): domain Eukaryota; kingdom Metazoa; phylum Chordata; class Actinopteri; order Cypriniformes; family Xenocyprididae; genus Anabarilius; species Anabarilius grahami. The sequence continues at coordinate 1,043,296 of RJVU01051426.1, read as the reverse complement.
GTTTGAATATTGAGAGGGGCTCTCCCTCTCCTTTAAATATGTGTCCCAGACTCTTCCACTTCTTTCTGCACACTTCCTCTGAATAAACACAACAAATACATTTTACTCAGCGGAAAGTAGTTAAATATGGCAAATAAGCTCAATTTGCCGGCTTTAGCTAGCTTNATATATATTTATATATATATATATATATTATAGCTCAGATTGAGTAAAGAGCATTTTTTACAACTTACCAGATTGTCCGACCTCCTCACTCACTTTCTTTCAAGCAAGATCCTTTTTATTCCTGTTTCTATATAAGTATGAAGATGTATCGTACAGCGACGATGATTTTGTCCTCCATTGTTGTTTCGGATTTCTGCCTCTGCTTGCTATGTCGTAATCACGTCACTACTAGAGCAAGCTCCTGATTGGTTAACGGGTCGTGAATTTTCGCCAATGTTCAGATTTTTCAACTTGCGCGATTCGTGCGTCAAATACCCGAAACGCTTAATTCACACCGCAGGATGTCTATTCGCGTCTTAGCATTGACTTAACATGTAAATCACTCACGCTTAACACTTCATTTGCGTCTGGTGTGAACGCACCATTAGTGTGGGAAGCACTGCATTAGCTCATCTATGAATATGATTTCTGCCCGAATCCCATCAGATTCTTTTCCACTGGCTGTAGACGTGAACACAACAACTCCCATGATTCCACAAAATCAAGGCGTCATCAAGCTATGCCTTTGTTTTGAATAAGCGTCCTCTAGTGGCGAAAACTACATACTGTGCCTTTAAGCAATAAAATTACCCCACTGTAAAAACAAATACAATGAGTGCGCAAACATTTAGGTGAGATAAATGTAATTTTAAAAATTGTCTAAAGAATGGCACAATAAGTGAGATGCAGCTGTGATTAGATGCCAAAAAGTAGATAATTTGCAACTTTAATAAGCACAGTGTGCTATGAATGGGCTTAAAGCTTAGCAGAAGGTCTTGGTTTCTCTACAAAACAGTTGAGAGGAAAATATTTTTCTAATAAGAACGTGGTTGGCAACCCCTTATTAAACTCAGGTTAACTTGTATTTCTCTCTCTCTCTTTTTTTTAATTTTTTGCCTTAGACCTGATGCAGCTAAAAGAAGAGAGTGAAGTACTGAATGTAATGGAAGAGAAAGATCAATATGAGAAACATTGTGATTTAATAACTGGAGAAAAATCTTTTAGTTGCTTGCAGATCGAAAAGGCTTCCTCACAAAAAAGAGGTCAAAAGACAGGATCTAAAAGTGATTTCACCTGCCAACAGTGTGGAAAGAGTTTTGATCAACATGGATGCCTTAAAGTCCACATGAGAATTCACACTGGAGAGAAGCCTTTCTCCTGCCAAAAATGTGGAAAAAGTTTCACTCAAAAAGCTAGCCTTAAAATCCATATGAGAGTTCACACTGGAGAGAGTCCTTACACATGCAAACAGTGTGGAAAAAGTTTTACTCAATTAGGAGGCCTTAAAGTCCACATGAGAATTCACTTTGGAGAGAAGTCTTTCAACTGCCAACATTGTGGAAAGAAATTCTTTCGGAAAGGATGCCTTACAATCCACATGAGACTTCACACTGGAGAGAAACCTTACATCTGCACACTGTGTGAAAAGAGTTTTACACAAAAACAAACCCTTGATTCCCATATGAAAATTCACACTGGAGAGAACTTATTCACCTGCAAAATGTGTGAGAAGAGCTTCTCACGAAAAGACGGTCTTAAGAATCACATGAGAATTCACACTGGAGAAAAGCCGTTCGTATGTGGTCAGTGTGGAAAGGAATTCAGACGTAATGAAACACTTAATGCCCACATGAGAATTCACACTGGAGAGAAGCCTTACACCTGCAAACTCTGTGGGAAGAGCTTCTCACAAAAAGGAAATCTTACAACCCACATGAGAACTCACACTGGAGAGAAGCCATTTGAATGTGGTCAATGTGGAAAAAGTTACAAAATTAAAGTAAACCTTGATTTACACATGAGGATTCACTCGAGAGATCTGTTTTAAAAGTCATTAGTGTGGAAGGAGTTTCATAAAAGAAAATCTTTCAAAATATGTATCTGAAATTAAAGCTATGTTGGCAAAATATGACCGTCCACCTTCAAGAATACTTGTTTTATTTGCATTCTTTATGCTTTGACTTTTTATTTTCTTTCTCTTTTCTATTGTCAAATATTGAACAATTTTAATTGTATGGAGGCGTCAAAATCTTAGTTTTGCTATGAAATGACACAATATGAATGGACATAAACTAAAGATGAATTAAAGGGTTAGTTAACCCAAAAATGAAAATGAAAATGTATTACTCACCCTCATGCCGTTCCAAACCCGTAAGACCTTCGTTAATCTTCAGAACGCAAATTAAGATATTTTTGTTGAAATCCAATGGCTCAGCGATGCCGGATTAGCCAGCAATGACATTTCCTCTCTCAAGATCCATAAAGGTACTAAAAACATATTTAAATCAGTTCATGTGATTACAGTGGTTCAATATTAATATTATAAAGCGACGAGTATTTTTGGTGCTCCAAAAAAACTAAATAACGACTTGTATAGTGGTGGCCGATTACAAAACACTGCTTCAGGAAGCTTCGGAGCATTATGAATCAGCGTGTCAAATCAGTGGTTCGGAGCGCCAAAGTCACGTGATTTCAGCAGTTTGACACGCGATCCGAATCATGATTAGACACAAAAGATTCATAACGCTCCGAAGCAGTGTTTTGAAATTGGCCATTTCTACACTAAGTAGTGTTGAAGTTAATGAGATAATTAAGTGATGATTAAGTATTTGTGATCACACTTTCTGTTAACAAGCAGAATCACTAAAGGAAAGATGGGATTTTCCTGTGCAGAGACTAGTTATCAAAAGGAGGTTTTTCAGAAGATCCGAAATACTTGAAAATTTTGATGAAAATTGAGCCAACCATTCTCACTATATAAACACAGAAGTCTGTGACTTGCAGTTTAGGAATCCCAGACTCCATCCAGCCAGTGCATGGATGGAGTCTGGGAGGCTCACACTGCCTTTTGTTAATAAAATCCATTTATTACACTTGTGTCTTACTTGTGTTGATAATACAGTAAGAGGCTCTACAAGTTAACGATATCTCACAAATGCTACAGATTGGTCAGATGACAAACTTCCTCCAATTTATACAATTATAATTCAGTCAACAATCTCCCATGATTGTTCTTTATTGTCAAGGTGAGAGTCCTTGGCTGGTGTCCCGAAATATTGGAAGGAATCATCTGACACAATATTAATATTAATACAAAATCTTAATATTTAAGACCATAAATAACTAAATTTGTGGTGCCTTGTGTGAAGCTAGTCCAAAACCACTACATCAGGTTCCGGGAGTAGATGAGGATGTCATCAATGTAGATGATAAAGTGATGGAGGAACTCCTGGAACACCTCGTTCATGACATACTGCATAATGAGATATTTGTAGTGCCCGGATGGCGTGATGAACGCTGTCTTCCATTCATCACCATTTCGGATTCGAACGAGGTAATAAGCGTTCCGCAGGTCCAGCTTTGTGAAGATGCGAGCCCCACACAACTGTTCTAGGGCCAATGGGACCAGAGGAAGAGGGTATCGGAACTTGACCATCTGGGCATTGAGCCTGGCCACAAGCCTCTGTCCTTTTTTTCCAATAAAGAAAAACTTGAAGTAGCAGGGGAAGTTGATGGATGGATATATTCTTGCTTTAGAGACTCCCTAATGTACTCCATGGCCTTTTGTTCTGGGATGGACAATGGGTATACTTTACCCTTGGGTGGAGTAGCCCCAGGCAGCAGGTCGATTGCACAGTCCCATGGCCGATGAGATGGAAGTTTGGTCACCAGCTGTTTGCTTAACACATCCTGGAATGCCGGTACTCGCGAGGAGTCTCCTGCCTCATAGAGGCGACAGGACTCACAATGGTGGTTGAACAAACTGCAACGGTCTGACAGAAGGTCTCTTTAGGTATTATAGACAATGGCTAAAACAATATTAATTTCACTGTTTTACCTCACCGGTCCTACAACGGATGGAAGGTGAATGTTGTAGAATCCACGGGTGCCCCAGGACGATGTCGGGTGTAGATCCTCCAGCACTATGAATGAGATCTCCTCTAGGTGGAGGCATCCAATGTGGAGCGTCTGATGTGACCACGGCCCAGCGATTTTCCTAGGATGTTGTGGATGTGGAGTGTTTGGGAACAGGTTCTGCATTAAAGATGATGTTTTTGAAGTAGTTCATTGGAACATGAAGTTTCCAGCAGATCCAGAATCTATGAGGGCTTTTGGTGACGGGGTGTTATTACTGAGACATTGGTGTGCACTAAAGAGGTTATTAAAAAAGATGTCTGGATGGTAGTCACCGCTGACCATCCAGGTTTTTCAGGTAGCCTACAGAAAATTAATAATCAAATTGGCTTGTAAAATAACACTGCATATTATCTTCACAGTATAAATTACATACAGATTAAGCATTATTTAAGATACAAAAGCTATTCAATCAAGAGCAGTGAGTGGTTTCTTTGTCAGTTGTTGTTTGATTAAAGGTGCCCTAGAATTTAAAATTGAATTCACCTTGGCATAGTTAAATGATTAGAGTTCTGTACATGGAAAGCACATACAGTGAGTCTCAAACACCATTGTTTCCTCCTTCTTATGTAAATTTGATTTGTGCAAAAGACCTCTGAAGAACAGGCGAATCTCAACATAACACAGACTGTGACGCAACTGTCGGGATCATTAATATGTACGCCCCCCCATGTTCAAGGCATTAGTCAAGCCAGTATTAACATCTGGAGCAGCACAGCTGAATCAACAGACTTTATGCAGGTAAGCAAGCTAGGACAATAGCGAAAAATGGCAGATGGAGCGATAATAAATGACATGATATCATGATATTTTTAGTGATATTTGTAAATTGTCTTTCTAAATGTTTTGTTAACATGTTGCTAATGTATTGTTAAATGTGGTTAAAGTTACCATTGTTTCTTACTGTATTCACGGAGAGCAGAGCCATGTTGTTATTTTCCATTTTAAACACTTGCTGTCTGTATAATTCATAAATGCATCTTCATTCTTTATAAATCTCTCTAACAGTGTGTAACGTTAGCTTTAACCCCGTTAGCTGCAGCATACTATTAAACTCATTCAGAATCAAATAAACATCCGCAAAATAAACAACATACTTATGTGATCTGATATGCGGCATGATGAACACTTTGTAAAGATCCATTTTGAGGGTCATATTAGCTGTGTGAACTTTGTTTATGCAATGTATTATAGAGTTGCGAGCTTGGGGGCAGGGAGCACGAGCATTTAAAGGGGACACGCACAGAATCGGCGCATTTTTAATAATGCCCCAAAATAGGCAGTTAAAAAATTAAAGTAATTTTTCTACATTTTAGCTGTAGTATTTCGGGAAAGTTTAATGTTTTTTGTGATGATACTGTCACATGTTTGGACTTTCTGTTTGTATGTTGCAGTTTCTTTGTTCAGTTACCTGCCTCTCCTTTGTCTCTACGGTTACCATCTTTATTAGTCCATTTGTACCAGCTGTCTCATTCAATTATTTCAACAGTTCCCTCATTAGTTCCTGTATAAGTATTCCTTGATTTGTTCACTCTTTGTTCTGTCACTGTTATGTTTGGATGTCTTTTGCCTACCTTTTGAGTTATTATTAAACCTTTATAGTTCTTTGGAAACCTGCTTCTCCTGCTTTCTTCTGCCTTTGTTCACATACCGCTACAGATACATTTACTGTGATATTTTTCGCCTAAAGAATCATAGGGTGAACATTTGATCAATCACACCTGAATTTGCATGTTGGGTGTATTTTCAGTGGTATACCCAACCTTAAATAAACTGGTGTTTGACCAGGGTTGGAGGAAGGCAGATCTCCAGGAACAGGACAGGGCACACCTGGCTTATGATGACAAAGCCATCGCAAATAAATGTGCCAGGATTATTTCATACTTCTAGTGTCTTCTAAGTCTAGAAGATGGAGATGGAGACTGTCTTCAAAGAAAAGAAAACATCAAACAAGAATGTTACTGTTTGTATTGACATCCACACAGTGAAATAATACTGTGTTCAGTTATTTCAATAGACTCACAGGAATGAGACAGGTGAAAAAAATATACATTTTAAATATATTTGGCAGTCCTTAATTTCAAGCACTATTTGCCATCAAGCAAACTTTTAAAAATTATGGTATTGGGACTTTCATGGTTCTTCAAACGATTTTTACATGCTGCCACTTTGTACACTTCTGCAACATACACACAAATGTAAAAGCCCATTGATTCAGTTGTAATGCTTGAAAGTTCAAAACTGAAAGTTGTTGTTTTTTTTAAAAGACTTTTATACTCATTTGGGATCTCTATATTTTATGATAGTAAAATATAATTGCAGTCGAGAGCATTAAATATTGTTGACAATAGTGATATGCACTTTAGACAGTTGCTGAAAGGGAATTAATTAAACCCAAATCAAGTTTATTTAAAGGGCTTCAACAACCTTTGTATATGTACCATACGAAAGAAATAAACACAAAAGGTTTCTAATAATATGGAAATGCTATTTTGTAGTTGTTTAATCATCCTCTGGTAAGATATTGATTTTATTTGCAGGCTGTCTGGCTGTGAGTCAATTGTAGTTGTTGTTTCTGCTCATCTCTTCTCTTTTTTTGTGTTCTTGTTGTTCCTCTTATCTTCAGTGATTCTTAACCGCAGGTGTCATCACTAATGCTCAATCATCACTTGTAGAGTGAATCTTCTTTATATCACTAACTGCAACATTGCTTCAGTGTTACTTTTACTCTCTATACCAATAAACATGTAACCAGCAACATGAGTTTTCTTTATTAAAATTAAATTGAAAAATTGTTTTGGTCTTTATTTAATTACGAACACACACTAAGAAACGTGATATGAGCAATTTACTCATAATAATAATAATAATAAATTAGTGCTGAATGAGAGCCTAGTGGCAAGTTATTCAGAATCCAGTATACACTACACAGAAGTTGTTGTTTTTTTTTGTTTTTTTTTCGCGATGTGCCTAGGGGATTACATAGTTCAAAATCATCAACGTATAAAGTTAAACAAATTCGCAACTCATCAACTGGCAGGAAAGTGTTGTCCTTTAAGTACACACCATCTCTTACAGAGTGATACTACTAGTTCTCTAATTGGTCTGTATTACTTCCCAGTGTTCTGTCGCTACTGATAATGCTGTTTAACGCGGTAGTACAAAAAAAGTACTTCAAGTCTCAAGGAGTTCGTAGGCCGCTCTGTGTACATTCACATTGCCACAACAATTATACTGTAACAGAGTCCAATAACTACACCATTACTTCAGGTTGAATGATTCTGATTGGCTAAGAAAAAGACAAAGTTAGTCAGAAGCATATCTCCATCCATCACGATGCTGACGCTTGGACCCTGAACTTAGGCACAGGACGTCCTGTTAAGTCATGAAAAGGCATCTGCAGGTCTCAAGCAGAGAGCCAGTTGTACCAGCACCCATAAAAGGACCTGTACAGAACACTTTACGCACATACAAAGATACACATGATTCACAGCTTCACGGCTGAAATTGGCCCAGGCTTTAAAGGTGCCCTAGAATGCTTTTTCACAAGATGTAATATAAGTCTAAGGTGTCCCCTGAATGTGTCTGTGAAGTTTCAGCTCAAAATACCTCATAGATTTTTTTTTAATTCAGTTTTTTAACTGCCTATTTTGGGGCATAATTATAAATGCGCCAATTCTGTGCGTGTCCCCTTTAAATGCTTGCACTCCCTGCCCCCAAGCTCGCAACTCTATAATACATTGCATAAACAAAGTTCACACAGCTAATATAACCCTCAAAGTGTTCGTCATGTAGCATATCACATCATGTAAGTATAGTATTTATTTGGATGTTTACATTTGATTCTGAATGAGTTTCATAGTGCTCTGTGGTTGAAGCTAACATTACACACTGTTGGAGAGATTTATAAAGAATGAAGTTGTATTTATGAATTATACAGACTGCAAGTGTTTAATAATGAAAATAACGACATGGCTCTGGTCTCTGTGAATACAGTAAGAAACAATGGTAACTTTAACCACATTTAACAGTACATTAGCAACATGCTAACGAAACATTTAGAAAGACAATTTACAAATATCACTAAAAATATGTTATCATGGATCATGTCAGTTATTATTGCCCCATCTGCCATTTTTCACTAATGTCCTTGCTTACCTGCATAAAGTCTGATGATTCAGCTGTGCAGCTCCAGACATTAATACAGTGTTATGTTGAGATTCGCCTGTTCTTCAGAGGTCTTTTGCAAAAATAAAATTTACATAAGCAGGAGGAAACAATGGTGTTTGAGACTCACTGTATGTCATTTCCATGTACAGAACTCTAATTATTTAACTATGCCGAGGTAAATTCAATTTTCAAATTTCAATATTTTTCTCTCAGTGAGAGGTACAGACAATATTCATCATTATTTTGTAGTGTTTGAAAAGGAAAAGGAAAATAAATGCTTTAATATACATTGAAGTAGTCATTCAAATAATTGTATTATTTAAAAGGACAAATATTAATAATTATTTGATTATAAAGCTCTCAAAAGATATATATTGAAGTGGCAGTGGATTCCAGAATTCAACCCTTCAGTATGAATGCGATCCGGACATCATCCGCCATGTTGACGTTATCACAAGTGCAGTTTTTTAATGTCCTTCCCTCGCTCACTCTGGTTGACTTGGATATACATCATTGGTTACATTGCATGAGTGCCCACTACTGGCGGAACCTTTGCAATGGGCTGAATTGGAACGTCCTAAGCCCTTGATCACTTGAAATCCCCTATGGAGTTGATTTGTTTCATTTTGTCCTTTACAAAATTGTTTAATGCAGCATTCTATATGTAGATAGGTGTGTTTGGGTTGTTATAAATATTTTTTTTTTGAATATTTAAAATAGAGTGGGGTAAAGTAAACGTGATATGCAGTGATGTCACAATCATGTTGCATTGTGGTAGATGGAGCTGCCTGAAGTGTACATATGAAGTAGACTCGCTCCCTCAGTCAAAATCGAGGGAGCGATGGTCTGTCCATATAAACTTCCCTCGTCCACTTCAAAGTCGTAATCACTTCAAAATGGCGGCAGAGATTACCCCGAGGGAAAGTTTGCGAGTGCATGTCTAAAATTGGAGTGGAACGCAGCCCTAGTAAGGTTTATGTCAGCATTTGCAATGGTTGGAATGTCTACACAAACAAGCCAAATGTTTGCACAAAGGAGATGTCGGGCAGCGGCTCATTGGTGCAGTCAGACTGGAATCTAACCATGGATAGGAAAGGGACATCTATGTGCTTGTGTTCCTCTACTGGCTGGCCCATGCAGCATCCTACAGGGTGGTGTCACAGACCTACGGTATCCCCACGACCTTTGTGCATGACATTGTGCACAGAGTGAGCAAGGCCATCAAGGGAATTTTAAAGAGAGTGTTTTGCTTTCCAACCGCAGATGACCTGGAGGCAGTGGGAGCAGGATTTTCACAGCTGGCTGGGTCACCAGCATTCAGCAGAGCTGTTGGTGCAATAGATGGCTGTCATATCTGAATTAAACCTCCAGTAAATAACTCCCACTGTTACTACAACAGGAAGCTGTTTCATTCGATCCAACACCAGGGGCCCCTTCTTCGTACGTCGCTTATTACATCCGAGATCAAATGACACATCCAAGATGATATCATCGTGCTAATCATGATCCGGCTAATTGGGTTCTTCGAACACACCTGTTGTGTATGATTAGTATCGCTGGATTGAGTTATCTGAGATAATTGCGCGTTCATGTGTTGGCTTAAAAGGGCAGATGTATCGATGCTCGAAACCGTAATGACATCATAGAATGAGAAAAGACACCTGACAAAAAACTTGACGGATTTCTAGACATTTATAAGGAAACACCCAAGCGAATAAATGACAGAAGAACGACATAAATGTTATAATAGATAAATGAAATGTGCACCTTTTTTTTTTTTACATGATTACCCAATTATTTAGGCTATATTCACAATTTCTAGTATTTGTACAGGCAATTTTTTATTTCAATGTTGTAATTAGCAACTAATTTACCTTTGAAGCATATTTAACAGCATTAATTAAAGTTTCTTAAGGGTCAAGATCAAGTTTTCTGCATCTCCTGCGCTTCATCAAGCCACTCCCATAATATCTGTCGCGGTTCAAATGCACAAATGCATGTACGGCATAGACATCTGTACATCATGTGTGTAAGACTCCAATAAAATTATTAGGTAATTATTCCCTCACGGATGAATCTCTCAAAGAGTAAAACTGTCGGTGTCTATATTATGACACTTACACGCCATTATAGTATTATTTGCAAATTTATTTTTAAATCATTATTATTGTCCCTGGTTTACATTAGGGTACTCTTGTGGGAAAGTAGCAGTAGCTGGGACAGACTTTAAGCATCACCTCCGCTTAAAAAGATGCAATCTAATCCTGTTTACATGAAATAAGCCTGCTCCTGAGCAGGTTTGAGCTTACGGACCTGTTGCTATGACAGCAAGTCTAGGATGAGCTTCGAAGAACCAAACGATCCAAGATCATGCCAAATCGTCAACAATCAAATCCAGCTAACTGAGTTAGCGACGTACGAAGAACGGGCCCCAGGCCATCACTGATCACCGGGCGAAATTCCTTGGTGTCTTCGTGGGATATCCAGGGTCTGTGCACGATGCCAGGGTGCTGAAGAACAACCCTGTCTATATTGGCAGCCTTAATCCACCACCAGCCAAGTGCATCCTTGGGGATGGTGGTTATCCGAGTGTATCCATCTGCCTCATCACCCTATACATGGAGCCCATACAGAATGCTGTGCTGGCTCGTTTCAACAGCAAGCACTCCCGTACACAAAGCATAGTAGAGCGAGCCTTTGGCATGATGAAAACACGCTGGCACTCCATTTTCTTCAAGGCCTTAGGGGTGAGCCCTGCCTTTGTGCCTGAGGTGGTCATGTGCTGCGCTGTGCTTCACAATCTCGCTCTTCTCAATGGGACGTCTTTGTGCAAGAGGATGAGGAAGACCTTGATTACAGCCCCCTGAACCCCACAACCCTGAAGCAAAGGTGGGAAAAGATGTGAGGGACAATCTGGGTGCCTGCTCTCCATAAGCATGATTACCTGTGAAACACAGATTAAAACATTTTACAATTCATTTTGTCAACAATCCTTTCTTGAAAGTGCCTCAGGCAGAAATGCTCAATAAAGATGCTTATTTCTTCAAGGTACTACTATGATCTAAATGCACACATACATTGCATACAATTTTTGATTTAGGGGGCTCAAAAGGGATTAATTCACCCAAACATTTAAATTCAGTCATTATTTACATGCCTTCGTGTTGTTCGATCCCTGTGTTTTTTTGGTCATGTTTGTCCTGCTGGTTTCTGTTCATACAATATCAGTCAATAGAGCTTGATTTCTAATCAAACGTAAAAACGTTTCCATAGAGGAAGGTTTCTGAGAAATCTAGACTGAGTCACACTGGAGCAAATTTTGGGATCGAGCCCAGCTACAGCCAGAGTGCTGAAGTAAATGAATTTGTGAAGGAGTGACACAGTTTAAACGTTTAAGCTGGAGCAGTGAGGCTCAGTTTTGGGTTAAAAAGATCGAGCAGTGAAGCTCAACCCGTCCGATTTTGGGGGTAAAACAGTCGGATCTGGAGGAGACGTCCAACAGATTAATAGGTGCACACCGAAAATAAATCCACACGAGTCGAGAGAACCAAAATGGGTAAATCCCAGGGCAAGCTTGCAAAATATGATGTGCCAGGGGTTGTTGCAGGATATGATACACCTGTGTTTTTTCAAATGAGAAAATTGTATGGCCGAAGATATCTGCAAAATATATAGACAAGTTAATCAAATATCAAGATTTTCCAGCGGAAGGGACATTAAGTGTAACACGGCTCACTATGATAAAAAAAGATGTAAAGGCAGGGAATCAAGCAAAAGCGCGTTGTTGGAAAAGAAAACGTGTGTGAGAACTGTAGTCAGACTGTGAATTGTTGGCTGCAGGAAGCAGAGAAGAGAGAAAGGAGAACACTGCAGGGGCAGTTAGTGCAACCAGCCGAAAAAGAAATGCAAAACGAAGAAAAAAAGAGAAAACTGAAGAAAAAGCGGAAAAGATAAAAGATGAAAAAATAGAGAAAAAAGAGCTTAAGACAGAGATAGGTGAATTAGTTAGGGAACATATGTCTGCACTGCACCCTACTAATCCCTTTTTCTCTGTCTTTCACCGCCGAGCTACACACACTTCCCGGTCGAAATGCAATGTACGTCCTGGGACCCGGACATCGACTGCTCTCCCCCAAAGCGACCAACAGCACCCCCGCAAGCAGCAGCTGACGGGAGACCACAGCTGATGATACAGCCCTCTACGTCCCAATCCCTCCTGGACGACCCAGACATGATACCCGAGACTCCATCTGAGAGAGAGGAAATCTGGCGGAAGCCTCCACTGACAAAGAAAAGACACGATACACTGTGAAGGAAGAAAATGTGAGTGTCACAGCTCCAATGATTGAAGTTCAAGCTCCGATGCTCGCAGTTTCAGGGCCAGACAGGCCTATGGTGGTCTTCAGACCATGGACCATGGCTGAGATGAATGAATCGATGGCGCATTTGCCAAGCCCTGAAGACGCAAGTGACAAGTTTGCCGAGGAACTCTGTATGTTTTGCAGAGAATTCAGCCCCACAATGCACAAATTAAAGTGGCTGATGGCAATGAAACTGGGCCCACTGAACTGGTATCGAGTGAAAGGGCTGCTTCACAGAGAGGATTGCCGAAGAGAACACCACGAATGGGACCACAGAGATAATGCAGACTACCGCGAGGCTGTCTTGGAATTGGCCAATGCTGTTAAAGCTGCGTTTCCAGTACGCGTGGAAGCCACAAAGCTGAACGACTGCCTTCAAGAAAAAGGTGAAAGTGTGCGAGCATACTACTACCGGCTGTATGAACTTTTCAACAGACACAGTGGCATGCCAGAGCCAAATGTCAGAGGTGCTGATCCCAGTTTATGGGAGTGCCACTTGAGCAGCTGGTTCACGAGAGGACTGAGGGATGACATTATGAGAGGAATGAAAGCCGGCTTGGTCAGCTGGAAAGACACCCGCTTGGCTGACCTACTGACATACGCCATGCACGTGGAAGAACAGCTGGAAGAGGCGAAAGAGGCAGAAGCGAAGCGAGCAGCAGAAGCAGAGAAACAAATATTCACTAAAGACAGGCTTGCTGCTGCAAAGCGAGAAAAAGCCAGAGCAAAGTCTGACAAAGAGTTACAGCTGGCTCTGTTTACAAATGACTCATGCCTGGGAAGCTGCCCGACTGACTGTTGACACCATGAAAGACACCACCTGTTTGATTCCATTACAAATGACTGAAGTGTTAAGGGCTGCAGCGGACATCGACAAGGGAAGAGTGCCAACGAGGTTCCCTGCACCTGTTTGTATGACCAAGTATGTGCACGACAAACCAGACGTACCGATTCCACCTCTAAGAGTGACTCACAGACAAGGAG
>RJVU01051426.1:1013747-1026087 GCA_003731715.1 Anabarilius grahami | reverse complement strand
GTAATTTCTAAAGAATGTCTTCAAAACCTAATCGACATGCAGTTGCCCATCCCCTGTGTAGCTAAGCTCCTGGGTGTCTGCAAAAGGACAGTGTATCGGCGGATGCGTGAGTATGGACTATCAGTTACGGGATCATACAGCAATCTCACAGATGAGGAGCTGGACAATCTTGTGCGCTCAGTTAAAAAGGTAAACATTTGACACTTTTTCCAAACAATGTGGCTGAGCCTAGTATTACTATATTCTATGTAGTATGGCACATTCACATAAGTATTTTGTTACTATGCTCCAGATAATGTACCTGGGTTCTGCAAATAATAACAAGGCATCAACAGCGTTTGGCTTTCCATTAAGGTAAGAAAATCGCAAGAGCATGATTGCCTGTTTTATCAAAATTCATTGACCGAAAACATTTGACTTTGTCTCTGTTTCTTATGTGATTATTTAGAGTTAGGAGGAGACCAAGGGGTCGAAAATGTTGGCATTGCTCAATGCATGTTCACTGTTCGTGGCTGTGGCAGAGCAAGCTACATATCGGGAAAAAGTGTGCATAATCAAAGGTAAATATCAAAGTTATGTTTCTTTTAGGTAACCCTAACCCAAATCAGAAAAAGCAGTTTTTCCACACATCAGTGTTTTTATTTATTGAAATTTCCGTCTGTCACTAACACTTTTGTTCTCACAAAATACAATGGAGGTGAATGTGATTTATTTTTGGATGCTCAAAGCATTAAAGAATTTCATTGTGAAGACCTTAACACCAACATCTCTGTCCTAGTAAATTTGGATAATCCGTAAACAGTCTTCACCAGAAATTATTTCATTAAAAATTATCCAAGTACAAATGATTTGTCATTCTTATTGATGCCCAGCCAGGGAGACTGGCAACAGCAATACAGTGAACACTGTGTAGTACCAAATCTTAAGGATACATCCTCACAGGAAGCATTAATCCTTCCTAGGTCTACAGAGATGCACTGTGTCCAAATTAGGTTATTGTTCACGACACTATACATGTGTGGAGAGTCTTGTATATTTGTTCAAAACAAGACACCATGCTTACCTAAGTTAACCTGAGTAAATCTTTCCCACACATGGACTTTGCTTGGGCGGGCCACCCAGGTAGCCTGGGTATATTTGGTAACCCATTCAACATTTTGCTGAGAAACATCCTATTATGTTACAATACATTCAACACTTTCTACAGAGAGTATCTGTAATGAAACAAAAAATAGATTATTTCAACCTTTGGTTACCTAGGAAATGGATGGCAGTGTACCCCTGGCTGTGATTCTAATATTAATACGGTGCACTTTTTGTATTTTTGATCTCAAAGTGTGGAGCGCTTATGGCGTGATGTGTGGATGGCAGTAACAAGGGTATATTATGAGCTACTTCATGGTCTTGAAGATGAGTGCCTGCTTGATCCCTCCAACAGCCTTCAGTTATTCTGTGCCCAGTACATATTTGTACCACGCCTCCAAATGTAACACTTTTACAGCCGGGTGGGATAACCATCCTCTGCGAACGGAACAAAACCTGACTCCCAATCAACTTTGGACCATTGGATTGCTCCAGTATCCTGTGGCTGCTCCAGAGAATCTAGAGGTAGACCTCAAATGTTGAAAATGTTGAATCCAAGCTATGTTTAATCAGGTTTACCCATTGTCTCATATTTTCAGATATGAAACAATTGTGACAAATAATGCAAAAATAGATCAAATCAGAAGTCTAAATACATTTGAACAGCAATGTATATTCAATATTTTCGTACTCTCAACAAATTATGATGAATTATTTGAAGATCAAATGTGTGAAGTACACAAAAGGCAATTGCAAAGTGTTATAACAAAATTACTTGCGATTTATAGGATTTGCAAGGTCACTTCTTGGATTTCAACCCTGACAGAGAAGATGCTGCTGCTGCTGGTGGAGTAGTTCTACCACCCATCCAGTGCCCTCTGGGGCCACAGGCTATGGCTGGACTGAGGGCAGCCATCAATCCTATCACTCCCTCCCAGGACAATGGGAAAGACATTTACAAGGCTGCGCTTGACTATGTAACACTTCACTCAAACTTGGCAGGATAACATGCAGTCTGCAATATAAATGTTCAACGTTTTTTGTGATTTGAAATTTTTTTTATCTGATTCTTACAAATGAAATTGGAATTGCTTGCATGAATAGGTATTTGTGCAGAACTATTGTGGGGATGGTTTAGGATATATGTTTTACTATGCAGTATATAAACAACCAAATAAACCTCCCACAACTTTCAACAGTTTTAATTGGCTAAACTTCTAAATCTAGTGTATGCCGATATTTTAAACTGGCGTCTTAAATACCATTAGACAGTTCAAACTCAACATGCCATGTTAGATATCTTGGTAATGAAGAATTTAAAATAAAGCTGTTTTGTACACTTTGATCTTCAGTGAAATGCATTTTTTTTTTTCAGTGGAAAACGCATCAGTTCCCCTTTACAATATAATGCTGTAGACACTCAAGTAAAACACTTCAGTTAATATTCACAATGAAAAATGATAAAGGCCATAGGCATTATGTCCATTTATTGTTTTGAACATCAACCAAGTTAATTTTTGCTGACGATTTAGTAAACGTAAACCCCCACAACGTTGATTCCACTTGAATGTCATGAATTTGCCATACACGTGTTGAAACTGTGTATGTGGAAGACTGAACAATTTCAACTTTTCAATAGTACAAGTAACGATGAATTGAGGAACAGCATCACATTTCAAGGTTTATATTACATGTACATTTGTCAGTGCTCTGTAAACAAAATGCAAATACAGAGTTCTTAAATTACCTTTTTCAAATAAATGGTTAGCAGTGGTCCCAACTTAAAAAAAAAAACAATGCAATGGGAGAACCAAACGCTAACATTGAGCTATTTTTATGGTTTGACTTGTGCTAGCTGTCTTTTTTTTGTTAAGACTCTCACAGAATAATAAATGGCTCACTGAACAGATTTAACAAAAATGCCATTAAAAATGCCAAAAATATTCACAATACTGCCTGATTTGGGGAAGTAAACATCAGTGGTCAAAAAACATGACCTCTACACTCGCCCGAAGTCTCTACCCATTCTGATTGCTACTGTCATTATATCTCTGAACTCCTTGTATGTTTTCATATGTTCAACAGGAACAGTTATTGTATTTGTGCAGGCACTTACAAGTGGGAAACAAATGTTGTGACCTGGCATTTTTTCATTACAGTGGTGTTTATTTTAAAATCTGCCCTCTCTGATGGAAGAAGGGGCTTGTGCCTTTGTCCAGTTAACCACTGCATCACTGTCGGGACAGACAGGCTCCCGTGTGTTTGTTGACTCCAGTGCTCTTCTTGACTTAGCAGCTCCTCTTGGGTCAGAGGCTCACACATTTGCTGGTCTTCATTCTGACCTGCATGATAAAACAAATCAGAGTAGTTGAGTACAATGGTGTAAAAATCCAACACTGCAAGAAGCCAACCCTATTTACCAATCTACACGATTTATCCCAAAGGCCTATTTCAACTAACCTTGCTGCATTAATTTCTATTTAATATACACTGAAATAACTGAAAGATAAAAAAAAAACAGTGATAGGAATAGTCCTAGAATAATGTTATTCAAAAGAATACCAGATATACAGTATGAAATCTTTTGATTACATTTTTAGTATACTATGTTGTCACTACAGGCATATGTTTCCATTCAACATTGGAGGGGAAACATTAAGCTTAAACAATATTCCTGTATTCTGGGAATTTATGGTGGAATTTTTTTTTTTTCTTAAGAAACATGTATTTTGATCTATGACTTATGTCTTTGGGCTGTGGAGGGCAAAGTCTAGAAAGTCTCTAGTGAAGTTCAAAACCTGGACCATTTTGCCATAAGCATTGCCACCCGCCACTAACCACAACATTAATGTTTCTAAAAGGAAATATATTGATGGTCCTTTTTGGTGGAGTGCAAATATTTAGCTCCCTAATCAAAGACGGAACCAAATGTAGGTCATGTACATGGAATCACATTCTGCTCTACTCATTTTAGGTAACAGCTGTTTGCATGGCAAATTTGTATACTCCAACATGTGATAAAGACAGTTTAAGTCAAGCCTGTGATTTCCAGGTCTTGTAGAAAGTCCTGGAGGAAGTTGATGATGGCATTTTCTCTTGCTTGCCTTGGACTTCCCTTCTCACTCAGCTCAGGGACTATGATACTCATTATGTAGTCAGCATCCGGCTGGGGTGGTGGGGCAAAAAGGAAAAAAAAGGAGGAGGGTTGACTACACAGATAGGAACACAGAGAAAGACCACAGTCCACTTTACATATGACTTTGTATTCTTCCAAAACAAAAAAGGTTAAGTAAAGCAATAACAGAAAGTCACCAAAAAATAATAGTATCAATAATAGAGAGTTTGATGCTTCCCAATCACATCCAGAAGGTTATAGACCTTCATCCCATTTCTAATTTGCTGAAGCATGGGAGTCAGACGCATTGTAGCATGCAGAACAATGGCTCTATTGAGAACAGGGAACAACGTTTTGTGGAAGACTCATAAATAAAAGGGAAATATGCTATTTTCCACACAACTAAATTAAGACTAAGGCTGTACAAATTTATATTTTAAGTTCAAATGCTGCATTTCTAAAAAACAGTAATAATACTATGCTGTTAAAGTGGCTACTGATGCTGTGTGCATCAAAATTAATTATATAAAAATTGTTTCTCTGGAAAATAAGTACGGATCTTATGATACTGTCCTTTTGGTCCAACTTAAGCAAACCCGTGTAACCACAACTCACGATTTCATCTGTGAACTGTGTCAGATCAGTTGCTGCCTCCACCTAAAATTACAACAAACGCATTAACAGTATAGCAATGAAATACTGTACATTAAAAGCTTTTAATGCTTTTGCACGGCTGTTCATAGCAGATGTACTCACCCTTTCTATGAGTAAAGCATATTCAAGATCATCCACATCATCTTTGGTCAGTTGCAGAGCATCAAAGTCCCCTGTTGTAAGAAACTGGTAACACCAATTTCTGAAGAAGCATGGTGCTGGGCCACCCTGAGCTAGGCTGACAGAAAACACTTCTCCTGCAGTTCTGCATGTCATCAACAAACAGTGCAGACATTGTAATTGCAACTTTTTACTTGTACTTGCATAAACTGCATAATGTAGGACAACTATAAAACAACGCAAACCTGTAGAAACCATTTTCTAGGTCACAAATCGAGTAGACAGGACTCTTTCCCTTCTTGCCACTGCCCTCAAACAGTCGCCTCTCAATGCCATGCATCATTTTCTAAATACAATAATTCATGACTGAAAACACAGTTCTGTAAATAAAAAATACTGCACCTATGAACCTGATTTCAGTAGTGTTTGGTGCCAGAGTTTGTCCTAAATATACATTACCAGTCAAAAATTCTTTGCTTAATGCTCCAGTGTCGATTCCAGCTTCGCCAATGAAAGTCACATCGAGTTTGTTGACAGGTGAGCCCTTCTTCTGTCTCTGCCACTGAATTAGGCCTCTTTGGAAAAGGTTGTCCCGGGTGATGCAGATCTTAAAATCTTGGCTTGCAAGCCACTGGAGTACATCATCGTCACTATTAAAAAGCAGCCCAAAAAAATCACTTAACTTTGAATTTAAAGACATCTTAAGTAAATAAATGACTGATATGAAAAAAAAAAAAACACCTAGACATGTCGGCCATAGATAAGCTTCCCTCGCGTAGCACACAGCTGTCTGTACTGTAGTTCAAAGTGTCCTGTAGACTGAAAAGGGTCAACAAAAACACATTAAAACTTTCAATTTGCCAGTAAAATATATCAATGTTTATGTTTCAGCACACCTGAAAAACAATGGTAAAAAGGCATTCTACTGATGTTATTTTGGACATATCTGTAAACCTAGATGCCCATTGAGTGACCTTGTCATTACACTCTAGTGCGATCACAGGGTTTCTTGTGCATTATGAAGGATAAGACAAAACAAAGATGCAAATTATATTTAAATTAATCCCAAAATACTGATATAGTACATTGTAGATTATTATATTATATTACATTACAAGGAGACACAGCTTTAACACAGACAATATGTTGTGAAATAAAATGTATATAATAACATGATAGAATGGCAAACCTTTCACCACACAGGCTTGCATGCAGAACAATTTCATCTGATGGAAAGCAGCCACAACATATAGGGCATTCCTTTCTATCCTGTAGACAACATATATTCAAATCAATTGCACCAGGTCTCTCTGCAATTTCACATATTTTTCAAGATATCAGCTCAAAATCATTACCTGGCCACAATCTCTGGACTCTTTGTTAGGGCGCACAAGTGGTGAGTTTGTGACAGAAAGAACCTGGACCTCACTTTGCCAGTCCTGTAAAGTAACAAACAGCTGTATCCATAAATGCATAGGAGAAATAATCAATGCTACGACATACATACGTTACGATAAAAATTTCCGGACACTTTTTTGCAAGCAGAGTATGATCTCAATTGTCTTAAAAACATCTGAGAAACATAAAGCACTTCATGATGCTATTATCTTATTACGGTACAGGGTTTAATTCTTGCTTCCTAAAGTCAAATTCAAATTTAGCATCATTAGGAGTATATTTTAGTATTCACTTGCACAGATATATTGAGATTTTATGTGTTAGGAAATAGTGTTACCAAAGACAAAAACAATGTGATGATATTTTACCATTAATTACAAAATATATGTATTGTTTTGCAATATCTTCTGTTATATGCATTAACCTCATCATCATCTGCTGCAGACTTCATACAATCCTCGATGTGCAATGCTAGGATATGCAGAGGCATGTTTTCTTTGCACACTTGGCATGCAGCCTTAGGCATTTTTTGAAATTCAGTGGCATCAGATGGCAGTGGAGTAAGATCAAGGTCCTGCTGCAGTGGAACAATGTACATGGTCGTCTTCCCAGCACCCGAAACACTCCGAATCAGTCTACCTGTATAACCGTCTACATCAGGAGGAATGGCAAGCAATTTTCTTCTACCGTGGCCACCTGTATATACAGAAAGTGAGAGAAATAATTTTGAATGTTGGTGTTCCTGCACCATCAAAATGAAAGGTGTTTGAAAATGGTATGCACCTGAAGCCTTGTAGAACAACCACCCTTCCACCCCCTCCATTTTGGGATATTCTTCAATGAGAATTTTATTTACCTGCGAAATGAATAACAGAAATGTGAAAAGGAGGTTTAAAAAAGGACAGTATAATAAAACAAATAACAGTATAATACTTTAAATTGTTTTGTATAGTAATAGCATCACAATACCTATATTGACAAGTTTAATAATAGTGTGTACTGTAATGCCAAAATGATGATTAATTTCAATTAAAAGAGTGGTAAAAGTCCAGTAAGTGCGCCTTGAGTTATATAGGCCAGAACGAAAGCTTTATTGGCATGACTGTCTAGTTTTACAGTATTTATAAAACAAAGGCTATATGGTACTATTTAGATAATGGAGAATGTCGGGTGATAAAGTTCATAATGAAATTGTTTCAACCTTTACAGAACCTTTGTAGAACACTTATTCTATTTCCATTTAAAAAATAAAACTTTCCTGGCAAACCACAAACAAACCTTAAAGCTGGAGTTTGTTGCCATCTCTGTTTAAAACCCTTTAATTGCAGTTATTTGCGAAATTATCATCTTTACGTGGGTTGTGCATCGGCAAGACTCCTCAGCACGGATGATTGTGATGTTTGCTGTCAATCACCACACCTTTGTAGAGTAGAGTGGATACTGTACTTAAAGGGTTAGTTCACCCAAAAATGAAAATTATGTCATTAATGACTCACCCTCATGTCGTTCCAAACCCGTAAGACCTCCTTTAATCTTCGGAACACAGTTTAAGATATTTTAGATTTAGTCCGAGAGCTTTCTGTCCCTC
The DNA here is from genome assembly GCA_003731715.1 of Anabarilius grahami. Taxonomy (NCBI): domain Eukaryota; kingdom Metazoa; phylum Chordata; class Actinopteri; order Cypriniformes; family Xenocyprididae; genus Anabarilius; species Anabarilius grahami. The sequence goes on along the minus strand of RJVU01051426.1, from coordinate 1,018,129 downwards.
CATTGAAAGTGTTTGTACGGTGCACTGTCCATGTCCAGAAAGATAATAAAAACATCATCAAAGTAGTCCATGTGACATCAGTGGGTTAGTTAGAAGTTTTTGAAGCATCGAAAATACATTTTGGTCCAAAAATAACAAAAACTAAGACTTTATTCAGCATTGTCTTCTCTTCCGGAATCCTTTCCATTGAATTGATTCCATTGAATCCTTTCATCTGTCGGCGTTGGTAATGCACTTTTATGCATGCACACTTACGCACCATTTAAAAAAATATAGCAAGACCAAAATACAAACAATGTAGAATAGCTTGAATACAGCGTGCGTCTCCCTCAGACTGTAAACGAAGCTCGGGCGCACCAGATAACACGTCAGCAGCATCTTACGTCAGCAGCGTCACTGCGGAGTCGTGAACCCGGATGAACAACAGAAGAGAATACAATGCTGAATAAAGTCGTAGTTTTTGTTATTTTTGGACCAAAATGTATTTTCGATGCTTCAAAAACTTCTAACTAACCCACTGATGTCACATGGACTACTTTGATGTTTTTATTATCTTTCTGGACATGGACAGTCTACCATACAAACCCTTTCAATGGAGGGACAGAAAGCTCTCGGGACTAAATCTAAAATATCTTAAACTGTGTTCCGAAGATGAACGGAGGTCTTACGGGTGTGGAACGACATGAGGGTGAGTCATTAATTACATAATTTTCATTTTTGGGTGAACTAACCCTTTAAGAATTATACGTCTTGGAAGTATGACCAAAATAATTTTCTCTGGAAAATTATTTAGTGTGTATTTAGTGTATATTTGCATTACCTGTAGATTTCAATTTCTGTAGCCACTCCGCAGTCTGAAGTCTTTTGCTTTTGACTACGGCTGAATCTCCAGTTGTCACTGATTGTCATTTGGACCTTTCTGGATTACAGTCCACCATCAAAATCATACATTTAATTATTCCAGCTGCTGTGAGAAAAAGCCATAAATGATACACTACCAGCAGCATCCTCACATGATTAAAGCTACTAGCTGGGACTCCTCCTTCCTATAAACAGACGTAATGTAATGACACAAAGACGAACAGCTGCATGTTGGAATTTCCCACGGAAACCCACCAGTATAAAACATTATTACTAGCTTACCGTTGTTCAAAAATTGATTGTGGATCATTTTTAACCCAAAAGAAGCAACAGAAAAAGAAAAAAAAAAAACGTTCCCGAGAACCAAAAATTGTTAGCTGGGTATTAGTTCGTAATATCCTAATAATATTGTTATCCCTGGAATAATTCATATAAATTCTACTTGAATTTTTATTCTAGGAAAACTGTAGAACTTTCTGTGGAGTTTCAGTGATTTGAATCACTCTACAAAGGCAGCAACTCACATAAATGACATTGAAGACTTCATATTGATATTATTAATCTTTGAAATTTCTACCTTTTAAATTAGAGTATTTATAAAAAGATTCAGCCTATTGACATTTACTTGATTTTTTTTTTGCTGATTTTATTAATCTTCTAAATCTTGAAAGATCATAATTTTCACATATTTCATACAAATTCAACCATTTTTAGATGTCAAGTGAACTTTATATGTCCTTTATATCCCTTTATATATAAAAAGGGGCATAATAATAGGTGCCCTTTAAAATTCCTCAGAATGCACAGACAAGAAGATTCGTCAAGACCGCGAGACCACACACACCTGTCTATTGTAGTAACATTTTCACAGTGAGCCGAGATCTCACAGACACTCATGAGATCAAACGTGACTTGAGAAGATGTTCAAACATGTTTGATATAATTATGATTTGGGATTGTGTGGGCTCCGACGCAACCAGGAGCAGTAAAATAAAAATCGCAATGACACCACGCAATTTAGGATTTTTTTGGACAAAAAGTCAGTTGCTAGAAGCCTCGAATCAGGCCACACTCCCCAGATCGTCCCCAAGCCAACAGTGTACTGAACTGCTAAAGCATTTGCAATTTTAAATAGAGAAGCGCTCAGCAGACAAGGGCAAAAAAACAAAACAAAACTAAGTCATAGTTGTCCTGTACATGTGTCGATTGTCGTACAAAAAACAAACATCCTAAAATACTCCTTGGTGTTTTGCAGATGCAGGTCTTCGCTCAATTCATCAAAGTGCATTACACGCTTGTGTGTAAATGAAGACTTAATGTCCCATGATTATGACAGAGCTTCTTCTGTGGAAATTAGGCTCTCAAGCTCCCCTCTTAGTTTGGTAAATGTGTCTAAAGCATTCCCTTGGAGTTTGCTGGCCAGCATGATGTCCATGTTTTTTTATCTTGGAGGACAGGTTAAGCAACGTTTACAGTCTCCAAAATTTTGCCCTACATTACCTATTTTTCAAGACTCAATACCCCATATTGAGTGAATTATGGATTCTTTAGTTCAGCAGGGTTTTATTTGTCAGCGACAGATTAATTATTTAGTGGGACAGCTTAACCCTAGACCAAGGCTTTTTATTTATTCCCGAAGGTTCACAAACCCTGTGATAAATGGACCACTCCTTTTATGACTCTGGGCCACCCCATAGTGTCTGACTGTGGGAGCAAGAGCTGCAGAATAGCTGCAGAATAGCAATAATTATTGATTTTCATTCAAATCCTTTATCCATATGAGACACATGATTTTGTGGACAAGGTGAAACTCCTGAGGGTGCTGTCTGAGGCTTATTTGTTTCTTCTGGATGTGGACAGTCTTTATACCAATATTGAGACCCATTTGGGTCTAAAAGCAGTGTGGGATTGTTTTAGTAAATATCCAGATGACTCCTGGCCAGATAAGGGAATTTTGGAACTTCTTATTTCTTACAGATTAAGGGAACGGCTATGGGGGAAAACATTTGCACCGGCGTATGCCAGTATTTAAATGGCTCAGACTGATTTCCCCAAATACACCAGGGTTCCATTTAATTATTAATTGATACCTGGATGATTTGTGGGGAATATAGCAACATGGTCACCAGGAATTTTAGGCATTCCTACAGATTCTGAATTACCATCATGCCTCAATCGAGGTTGCTGATAACAGACTTGACCAGGTCATTGATTTCTTGGACACCACAGTATACACAATATACAGTATACAAAGGACTGGATTTCTCTTCCAAAGGCCATTTGGATATAAGTGACCAATATTTTTTGACAAATAAACTAATTGTTTAAAAATAAATGAAAAGGAAGTAAACATTGTAACAGGACACTCAGTAATCCAAGTTTGTGGCATGGCATGAATATGACATATTGGACAACTGAATGTAGCGCAACAGATTTTAAAATCAAAGATTTAAATTTTGTCGATCACATCTCCAGTGAAACTGATCTCTTTCTGCATTCACTTGGCATGGACAGTCATGCACAGAAATGCATTCATGCAGGCTACAAATGCACAATTCAGAAGATCTCACAGCTGGATTCAATTAAATCTGCAAGGTTTGTGAAATTAACCCTCTGTGGTCTGAGGAATTTTTGGGGCCATGGGTAAATTGACATGCCCTGACATGTGCCTTTTTTAATTGTTTAATATAATAATGGCTAAAGTCTCATTACACTGTATACAGCACAAATTGGACTACAATAATATGTGAGCAACGTATGTACATGTTTGTGTTGGAGAAAATGTTTATGCGTGGTTATTGAAAAAAAAATTAAGTCACTGAAATAAGGTCAAAAAAATATACTAAATGTGTCCACAAGACTTTTGAGAACTCAAATTTGTAGCCTAGAGTTTTTGTTTCAAAATTGTAAAAATCATCCTGCCTACTCATTTTGTTTGTATGAAAACTCAGGAGAATCAGGTTAAAGTGCTTCTAGTATAAATGAGAACGGACAGAAACTCAGGGTATAAATGCATGAGGCAAACAAAGGAGAGTAATCAGGTTCACAGCTGAACAGAATAACAAACCAAGGAGATTGAGAACTCAAACATGAAGACAAATGGGAAAAATAATCAACAGAAATAACATGACCGTTACACATTCACATAAAACAATATATTATTTAAATTTTGTAAGACACTTTTTGTTTACAAAGCCCATATGAGTGGAGGTGAGAATCATCATGAATTATGCTGTGATTCACACCTGAAGAGATCAAGACCCTGCCCCTAATGAGCCTTTAAGTCAAGAATGTGACTAAGAGTGAAAAGATGACTGAGACAAGAAAGAATATCAGGACAAAATAAATATATATATATATACAGGTCCTTCTCAAAAAATTAGCATATTGTGATAAAGTTCATTATTTTCCATAATGTAATGATAAAAATTAAACTTTCATATATTTTAGATTCATTGCACACCAACTGAAATATTTCAGGTCTTTTATTGTTTTAATACTGATGATTTTGGCATACAGCT
>RJVU01051426.1:994655-1013474 GCA_003731715.1 Anabarilius grahami | reverse complement strand
ATAAAAGACCTGAAATATTTCAGTTGGTGTGCAATGAATCTAAAATATATGAAAGTTTAATTTTTATCATTACATTATGGAAAATAATGAACTTTATCACAATATGCTAATTTTTTGAGAAGGACCTGTATATATATATATATATATATATAAAGTAAACTAAAATGAAATAAATTCCTCCAATGTAGACTAGTCAGAAATAAACATTTCTCTTTAGTGCAGTCTGCTTGCCTGAGTAAACTAAAATGAAATAAATGCCTCCTCTGTAGATAGAAATAAGTACAGGGGTGCTTGTTTCCTCTTGTTTGGTGCTCTTTTGGCTGGAGGATCACATACACTACTGCTGGATGCCACTTCTGACTGCTCCTCTGAGGCCTGTGCCAACAAGGACTATGCCACAAAATAGTTTCAATTTCTATCGCTAATTGCAATTAATATATGAAAAATAAAACTACCAAAACATAGTGATGCTAATTTCTGATGATCTAAGCTTCTTTTTAGATTTTAGAGTAAAACAATTTTTGTATCATTTTTTTTTTTTTAACAGGACATTCACTAGTAAGATGTGTTGCAGTTTGGATTAAAATAATTTTAAATACCTGTGGGGGTGGTATAGCTATGTTTCCATCACCCAGTTGTTATACGCATTTTGAAGTAACGCATCCAGAAACAAGTGATAGAAATGCCCAATTTCAGAAAAAAAAATCCTTCATTTGTAAAAAAGTTTTTACGCTCGCTTGAGGTGGTTTTTGATTTGTGCGAAAAAGCGTTTTGCCAAATAAATTCTGACGTAGCAAACATTAAAACCACGTGAATAATCGTCTGTTTCTTTTGATTCTGTTATGACGCATTCATTCTGGATGTACTGGAACTCGTTGTGTGCAATGCATTTTCCCTTGGGTGCTTGCCGTAGAAAGTAGAGTCATGTGCACTTTTGTACTAGAATGTCGCTGGTTTTTCAGGATTGTCCTCCAACGTGTGTGACGTCTTATAAAGTCGAAAAGAGTTCAGATGGCTTTCGTATATTGTTTTCATATTCATAAGTGTTTAGGCGAAGCTTTCATGAACGCTCTGTCGCAGTGTTTTATTTACTGTTGGTTACTAGGTTACCATACCATTGTCATTCGCTCAAACAACTTGATTCAAATGCACCTAATTTGTTTTTTGTGAACTTTTAACAGATTCGCTTCATGTTTGGATGGAAACCCAGCTAATGTCAGATTTGACATCATTCACAAGTGCTGTATCTGTGTCACCCACATTCATAGATTCCAGGATGGTGTTTCAGGGGACCTATCATTGAAACGGTTGGCAGCTGTTCAGGGCTCAACAGAGTTGGTACCGTTTTCAGTGGTTGGAGAACCTGAACAATGTCCTCAGCTACTTTTATATCTTCATCAGACAGAGTAACAATGTCCTGTCTGTAAGTGCTGAGAAAACAGCAGCCTTCTGTTCAAGGTAGTTCTGGGAACTTAGTTCTAGGAAAGAAGACAGTATATGAAAAAGTATGTGTTTGCCATGTGGTCCAATGTCACTAGCTGAGCAGAAATGCATAATCATGTTTCGGTTGGTCCCCTCAAAGTTGTGTTGGATTTTCTCCTTAACTCGAGAGGTCCATCTAACATTGTTATTCATGTTCATAGAGTTAGTTTGTGGAGTAAATATATAGGCTATAAACAGTGTGTGTACACGGCTTTTTTAAAAATGGCGGGTGTCGGTGTTTCGCGTGCATTCGGCCAATCAACATACACTTATGTCACTGTTAGTTCCTATAGTGCTGGTTTAGGCTCTACTCTGAAGTAGGAGCTAATTTAGTTTCCCCAAAAGGAGTTCCTAGAACGAAAATCGCTCTCAGTTCCTGCGGTGTGAACACGACAAAATTCGGGTACTTCCACCAATAGTTCTAAGAACGATGAAAAGGTTTCCCTGGGGCGAAAGTCCCTATAGCTTGAGTTCCACCTGGTGGGGACATCCTGAATCAGCTTGTGAGGAGGCTACTATTGTATTAACATTAATATAATGTCCACTCTTTACAAAAAACTAGATTTTTGTGATCTCATGCTTTAGGTGTGGGAATCTCTAGGCACCTATTCGATTGGATTATGATTCAGAGGGCCGCGATGCGATTATAGATGCATCTTTTTTTTCTATACAGATTTAGTTTTTCTCACTGTGTGACTTCTTGGTACTTTTAAAGCAATGTATTTGTAATGATCCATATCTCCTGCCGTAGAAAAGACTCTCTCAGTGGAGACATTGGTGCCAGGAATACACAAGTATCTCTTGGCCAACCTGGAAATCAGAGGAAGCATTATCTGATTCTTACTCCACCAGCTAAAAGGGTCCTCAGAGAGAGGGAGTTATAGAGCACTACAGTACTTGGTCACTTCCTCCTCAGCTCTGGCATAGGCGGACATGGGCTGCTGCTGGACTCTAGCATCAGTAAAGGTCTACCCCAGCAGATTCTCTAGCAGAGAAGATTCTCATTTTTTGTTTTAAAAAAAAAAAAATGTATAGGGTCGCTAATGACCCGAGGTGTGTAACGGTGTTTTTTGATGACTGAATAAGTGCAGTTCACCTTTATTCCACAAGGTGGCAATGTCCGATAGCCAATAATGAAGTGACGTGGTCTGTGGTCATGTACTGCAAGGAAACTCAATGTGCTCTCCTTAATTTTGATCTCAGTAGGCGTTTTATTGTGATCCTTAAGAATAGTGACATATCTGAACACTTGGCTTAGCTGATCTGCTTTGAAGATGTCTTGTGTTGTGTCCATTATAACAGAGTAAAAGTCAGAATCTTTCATCTCTTTTACAATTTGGCCTTTTACTTTTTGAACGAGCATAGTTATGATTTCGTTTTGAATGCGAGGACTCAAATACTTTATCTTGTTTGTACCTTCAAGCAGCCTTTGCAATATCAGGTCATATCTCGCAAGAAGTTCAATGAGTGACAAAACAGATTATGACACACAGACCTTCTCTCTCCAAAACGCCAGCAAGGCTTGCAGTAAACTCGATTCATTTTGGGCAAGTATCAAAGCCATCTGGGAGGNGAAACTCAATGTGCTCTCCTTAATTTTGATCTCAGTAGGCGTTTTATTGTGATCCTTAAGAATAGTGACATATCTGAACACTTGGCTTAGCTGATCTGCTTTGAAGATGTCTTGTGTTGTGTCCATTATAACAGAGTAAAAGTCAGAATCTTTCATCTCTTTTACAATTTGGCCTTTTACTTTTTGAACGAGCATAGTTATGATTTCGTTTTGAATGCGAGGACTCAAATACTTTATCTTGTTTGTACCTTCAAGCAGCCTTTGCATTATCAGGTCATATCTCGCAAGAAGTTCAATGAGTGACAAAACAGATTATGACACACAGACCTTCTCTCTCCAAAACGCCAGCAAGGAATTTTACTACCCTTATTATATTTCTGTGGAGAAACATCTACCTTTTACATCACAGGGAAATGGACCCTTTGTCTGGGTTGCTGCATTTGAGACTGGTGATACTGGGGAAGTAGGGAGTATTGATTTTGAACTACCAAGTGGAAGCAGGGCGATGCTTACATCCTTAGTCTCAGGGTGTTTTCACACCTAGTTCGTTTGAGCCATCCAAACACTCTCGGAGCGGGGTACTGCATGGTAGGAGTGGGTAATGCATATAGGGATATAATGCATCAATACCTTGAAATTCCTATGTCCATGGTGGGAAAAGTCTGCCTTATTGGCCTTTCTGGAAGATGGAGGAATTCCCAAACACAATTGCAAAATGCACCTTCCCAGGCCACCCAACATTATTGTAACATTATTACAATGTAACATTAAAGGTTCACCCATTTTCCCTCATTAAAGGATTTGGCCCTGAACATTTTCATATTAGCAATACCTGTTATTGAACACTTTCACTCATATAGTAAATTAATCAAGGCAGAGCATTCCTACTTTGACATCAGGACCTTAAAACGTTTGCATTTGCATTGTAATGCATCACTAGATTTCAGCACAAAGTACATATTTAACTCACTTTATTTGCCAATAAGTAAATGCTGTTTGTGTATTGTTGCCTAGAAGAGTTACAACCTACTGCAAGCAGAGAATCTTCATTACGCAGCAAACACTCTACGTCATCGATTTAATGCTTCAGCACCTGGAGGAAGAGAGTGAACTAACCAAAAATTATGTCAGCTTCTCAAAGGTCGTTTGAACGAATAATGCTGGCATTTTTGCAGAAGCCCACATAATAAAAAAAAATCTACATGGTAAAAAAGGGGGCTAGTATAGTTCTTGAACAAAAACACAGGTTTCCTGTTTCACCAACTCATTCTGACAAACACTTTATATTTTAATTTCAAATGCATTATCTGTTTTGCTTTACAAAGACAGTCGATTCACATGAACAAAAAGTCGCATCACAATCAAATGGACAGTAGACAGTTGCCCAGTCTAAGGATAGAAATGAATGCAGTTGCATATCATGGTACAATTTCATACATAAAACAGAGATACATGACATAGTCAAATTAACAACAGAAAAAGGATTGTGGCAATGAATGACAAACAAATACACAGACAAAAATACTCACAGAGAATTACAGCTGGTAGTACAGGAAGAGGAGAATGGCTTCAAACGTCATGCAGTGTCGGAAAGTCGAGACGGCTGGTTTGAAAACATTGGCGCTTCAGCTGATGCATAAAAGGAAAATGCATTTAATCATGTTTTATTGCTGTGGTCTCAGAGACCCTGAACAGAACATAAGGGTTAAACAGCTAGCGTCATGCAGCATGTCTAATTGCGTAAGTACAGTGTTTATTTGGAAGTTTACATTGATTCTGAATGAGTTTGAGGCTATGCTCCGTAGCTAACGGCTAATGCTACACTGTTGGAGAGATTTATAAAGAATGAAGTTGTGTTTATGAATTATACAGACTGCAAGTGTTTAAAAATGAAAATAGTGACAGCTCTTGTCTCCGTGAATACAGTAATAAACGATGGTAACTTTAACCACATTTAACAGTACATTAGCAACATGCTAACAAAACATTTAGAAAGACAATTTACAAATATCACTAAAAATACCATGTTATCATGAATCATGTCAGTTATTATTGCTCCATCTGCCATTTTTCGCTGTTGTCCTTGCTTGCTTACCTAGTCTGATGATTCGGCTGTGCACAGATCCAGACGTGTAATCCCTTTCATAATGTTGGGAATATGGGCTGGCATATGCAAATATTGGAGGCGTACACCCTGACTGTTACGTAACAGTCTGTGTTATGTTGAGATTCGCCTGTTCTTCGGAGGTCGTTTAAACAAATGAGATTTATATAAGAAGGAGGAAACAATGAAGTTTGAGACTCACTGTATGTCATTTCCATGTACTGAACTCTTGTTATTTAACTATGCCAAGGTAAATTCCATTTTTGAATCTAGGGCACCTTTAAAGGTTTAAATGTTATTTATTACTCACCCTCATGCCGTTCCACACCCGTAAGACCTTCGTTGATCTTTGTATCACAAATTAAGATATTTTTGTTGAAATCCGATGGCTCAATGAGGCCACCATAGCCAGCAATGACATTTCCTCTCTCAAGATCCATTAATGTACTAAAAACATATTTAAATCAGTTCATGTGAATACAGTGGTTCAATATTAATATTATAAAGCGACGAGAATATTTTTGGTGCGCCAAAAAAACAAAATAATGACTTATTTAGTGATGGCCAATTTCAAAACTGCTTCAGGAAGCTTCGGAGCATTATGAATCTTCTGTGTCGAATCATGATTCGGATCGCGTGTCAAACTGCCAAACTGCTGAAATCACATGACTTCCTGAAGCAGTGTTTTGAAATCGGCGATCACTATACAAGTCGTTATTTCGTTTTTTTTGGTGCACCAAAAATATTTTCGTCACTTTATAATATTAATATTGAACCACTGTACTCACATGAACTGATTTAAATATGTTTTTAGTACGTTTATGGATCTTGAGAGAGGAAATGTAATTGCTCCCTATGCAGGCCTCACAGAGCCATCGGATTTCAACAAAAATATCTTAATTTGCGGTCTGAAGATTAACGAAGGACTTACGGGTGTGGAACGGCATGAGGGTGAGTAATAAATGACAAAATTTTCATTTTTGGGTGAACTAACCCTTTAACGACCCCTGGTATATGGTATATCTTACGATGTTATGATGAACTATCTTTCTCCACTGCCGTTCTAAGTTCTTCAAAGCATTGCTGATTTTTAAAAGGCAGCTGTCTGACTCCGAGATGGCAAACGGGAACATGGTTTGTGTAACATTAGCAACACATTATTAGCTGTTTGATAATGTAGTAAAGCAAAAAGGCTACTCATATTAATTACCATTATGTGTCTGATGTTGTAATAAGCGATACATAAAATGCATTACCATTCTGATACATCACTCTTCCACTTCTGAATCAGTTTCTGCTTCAAACATATATGGCTGAATTAAACCAGTATTTCCACTTGCCATTGTGCAGCGTTTACTATAGTAAAGTTGACCGAGTGGATCTCTGAGCTGGTGTGAGTGGAGGCAGGGCTAATTTGCATATTCATGGGTTTGTGTTTACTAATTGAAGCAAGGGTTTAGAGTTACATTCAAGCAATTTTAAGGCATGAATAAAAAGTTACCTAATGTTATGATTCCTGTCACTTCCCGGACTCCATTTCCCATAATCCTCCCTGCCAGTCACCTGCACACACTCCACACTAATCACCACACCCAGCTGCAGCACATTAACCGGACTATTTAAGACTCACACTCACACCACCTCATTGCGAAGTCTTGTTTCCCTAGTGTGCAATTCCAAGCGTTATTTCCCTGTCTGCCTATTTGTTACTGTTATTGCCTGATTCCTGTTTTACGACCCATTGCTGCCTGCCTCGATCCTTTTGCCTGTACCCTGACTACGACTCTGCCTGTTCCTGTTCGTTCCTGTTTTGACCCTGCCTGTGCGACCACGCTCGCTTTTAATAAAATAAAAATAAAAACATTTGGATCCCCTGCCTGAGTCTCCCATCATTACACCTAATTAATTGCATATTTTCCTGTAATTAATTGAGATTAATGGCACCTAACATTAAAGTTCTAATATATTTTTTACATTATAATACTTTCAAATTGAATCTTGACTATATATTACAGCAAACTAAATATATAACAATGTCTGAATATTGAAATTAATTAAATACATTTAAAAAGCACAGATCAAAAAATGAAGGCTGAGAAATATATTTTATAGAACTCTGTCTTCATTGTCTATTACTAGTTTCAGTTCCTCTCTACTGATGATGCAGTTTTGGTCAAAGTCATGTGAAATCAGAGTTGGTCTTCTGGCCAGAAATACAAAATTGAATTTAGTCACATGTTTCTTCCTTTTAATGAAAAAGCAAATATGTCTATGAAGACCAAAAACAGGCAGTAATAAAGACCCCCTGATTCCTAATGAAATAGAGGAGATTGTTTTAAATAGAACATTTGAACACTCTTTTTTAATATACAGATTATACTATTTTTAACTGTATTTGTTTTATTATATTACATTAACTATATTATGGGTTAAAGCATTTTAACATTACAGCATCCTTATATACTACAGAAAACTTTTAAAACATAAAAGTTTTAAAATAACCTATTTTTTAGGAAATGAGAATTAGAGGACACTGACTTTAAAATGAGTTCTGCATTTCCTGAATCAAACTGTGTGTCACTGAAGACTGATCAGTCCATGATGAATCATCTTCTTGAATGCACCGATGCAGTGGCCTCTGACCCCAGGTAAGACACTATTTTTGCATTTAGCACACACTTTTATCTAAAGAGACTTAAAGTACAGTGTCAAAAATGAGTAAATGTACATGTAAATAGTGAATTCAGTTTAGCTAGTGCTCTAAAATGCTATTTTTGTCTTTTACTGGTATCTGCAGGAGACAGAGATCAGAGTCTCCAGAACCCAGCTGTGTGTCTGTGAAGAGTAACTCATCCATGAATCACCCATTTAAATTCAGTGATGAACCAGTGACCTCTGACCCTCTGTTAGTATAAACATAAACATGTTACAGCAAATTAATTATTTAACAATGTCTAAATATTGAAAATTAATAATAATATTTAAAAAGCACAGATCAGAAAATGAAGGTTGAGAAATATCTTTTATAGTCCTATATGAAGTATTCACTATTACTAGTTTCAGATCCTATTGCAGTTTTGGTTAAAGTCATTTGAGTTGGTCTGCCTGGGCAGCTATACAAACTTGAGTTCAGACACATGTGTCTTCAATTTAAGAATATATGTCTATGAAGACCAAAATCAAGAATAGGCAGGAATAAAGACCCATGATCCCTAATAAAAAAAGAGGAGATGGTTTTAAATAGAACATTAAAACACTACTTTTTTAAATAAAAAGATTATACTACATTGAACTGTTTAATATATTATATTATATTATGGGTTAAAGCATTTTATTTATCCAAAATCTTATAACTCATATTTTTTCTTGTCTTGTTCTCTAATGGCTAATGTAATCACTGTCATTGTCATTTTGTTACTATTTTCTTTTTAATTTCAACAGGATATATGAGCCAATTAGATCTGTGCCACTCACTACATCCAACTATCAGGCCCACATCAGGCAGGACAAAACTGAAGCAGTCTTGCAGACACACACACTGGAGAATGGAGACCTGCAGAGAGTCAAAGACCAGCACAAAACCACCATTAAGAACAAGTATGAGAGATTATTTGAGGGAAACAAGCTCCAAGAGAATGAAACCTGTCTTAACAGGATCTACACACAGCTCTACATCATAGAGGGAGAGAGAGAAAGAATGAATGAGGAGCATGAGGTTTTACAGATGGAGAAAACACCCAAAACACAACACTCACAAGACACTCCAGTTTATTGTAATAACATCTTTAAAGCCTCACCTGAACCAGGCTGTAAGGAAAATAAACAAATCAAAACTGTTCTTACTAAAGGCATCGCTGGAATTGGAAAAACTGTCTCTGTTGCGAAGTTCGTTCTGGACTGGGCAGAGGGAAAAGCCAATCAGGATGTAGATTTCATTGTTGTGCTTCCATTTCGAGAGCTGAACTTGATTGCAGATCATCAGTACAGTCTATACAGACTTTTGTTGGACTTTCATCCTGAACTTAAAGATCTGGACTCAAAGATTCTTGAGGAGTGTAAAGTTGTGTTCATCTTTGATGGTCTGGATGAAAGCAGAATGACACTGATGTTTTCAGATGCTCAGAAGATTTCTGATGTGACTGAGACATCATCAGTGTCTGTGTTGATGTCAAACCTAATGAAAGGGGAGCTGCTTCCCTCTGCTCTCATTTGGATCACCTCCAGACCAGCAGCAGCCAATCAGATCCCTTCCAAATACATCAACCATGTGACAGAAATTCAGGGATTCGATGAGCCTCAGAAAGAGGAATATTTCAGGAAAAGAAACAGTGACGAGCATCAAGCCAGCAAAATCATCTCGCACATCAGAAGAGCAAGAAGCCTCCACATCATGTGCCACATACCTGTCTTCTGCTGGATCTCATCCACTGTGCTTCAAAAGCTCCTGAAAGAAGATCTAAGTGCAGAAATCCCTCAAACATTGACAGAAATGTATATCCACTTCCTGCTTATTCAGATCAACATGAGGAATCAGAAGTATGAAGAGAGAGATCCAGAGAAACTCCAGCAGTCCAACAGAGAAATGATTGTGAAACTTGGTGGACTGGCTTTCAAACAGCTGATGAAGGGCAATGTGATGTTCTATGAGGAGGACCTGAGAGAGAGTGGCATAGACATCACTGATGCCTCTGTGTATTCTGGGATTTGCACTGAGATCTTTAAGGAGGAATCTGTGATAAATCAGAGAAAAGTCTACAGCTTCATTCATTTGAGCTTCCAGGAGTTTCTCGCTGCTTTCCATGTGTTTTACTGCTATTTAAGCAGCACCATGGAGACCCTTATTTTTTTTAATTCAATGCATAATCTGCATAAAGATGCAGTAGATAAAGCCCTTGATAGTGAGAATGGACACCTGGATCTATTTCTGCGGTTCCTTCTGGGCATCTCACTGGAGTCCAATCAGAGACTCTTACAGGATCTACTGACACACACAGAAAACAGCTCAGAAAGCATCAGGAAAACCACACAGTACATTAAAGAGAAGATCAATGATGGACAAGGACTCTCCACTGAAAGATCCATCAATCTGTTTCTCTGTCTGCTGCAAATTAAAGATCAGACTCTGTCCAGAGAGATTCAGGAGTTTTTGAAATCAGACAAACACTCAGAGAAGAAACTATCTCCTGCTCACTGTTCAACAATCGCCTACATGCTTCAGATGTCAGAGGAGGTGCTGGATGAGCTGGACCCCAAGAAATACAACACATCAGATGAGGGTAGAAGAAGACTGATACCAGCTGTAATCAACTGTAGAAAAGCCCTGTGAGTGATTAATCATGTCTTTCATCAGGATTCTTTATGTATTGTATTACAGCTTCTGCTGTCAAGCCAAGTGATACATCTTGAGTATCATTTATTTAATTGAAATACCCATTGTAGAAAGAGGTTAAGAATTTAATTCTCAAGTATTCTATTCATTTTCAGTCTTGCTGGCTGTAATCTCTCTGGTCAGTCCTTTGAAATTGTGTCATCAGCATTACAATCATCAAACAGTGTCTTGAAAGAGCTGGACCTGAGTAACAATGACCTGCAGGACTCAGGAGTTAAGTTGCTCTCTGATGGACTGAAGAGTGCAAACTGTCAGCTGGAGATACTGAGGTATTATCAACACATAAGAGACAATATCCAGTCAGCTGGTCATAATGTTTATGTGTCTGTAGATGATCTGACTGTGTATCTTTAGGTTGTCTGGCTGTATGGTGACAGAGGACGGCTGTGGTTATGTGTCTTCAGCTCTGAGTTCAAACCCCTTACACCTGAGAGAGCTGGATCTGAGCTACAATCATCCAGGGCAATTAGGAATCCAGCTGCTAAACAACAAACTGAAGGACACAAACTACAAACTGAAAGTACTTAAGTATGTGTAGCAGTAAGAGCGTTATTTGGTTTTACAGTAGATTTTTAAATCAACTGAGTTGAACAGTATTAGAAAAGGTTGAACAAACTGTGAATCATGCCTACTTAAATGAAATGCCTAAGTAAATTATTTATTAAATACAGTGTATGTCAAGTCACCTTAATTTCTATAGCAGTTTAGACAATGCCGACTGTTTCAAAGCAGCTTCATAGTAATAAACAGGAAAATAACATGCATAAGTTTTAAATCATGAAACAAATATAAATTCAGTTGTTAAGCAGCTCTTTTGATAATAATAATAGTGTCATTATTTAGCTCTTTCTATCTCTGTGTGTGTGGTTCAGGTATACCCTACGTTATGGGGACAAAATATCCCCATAGAGATGTCAATATCCAAAATCCTTGTCTTTGTGGGGACATTTTTTGGTCTCCATGAGTAAAACAGTTGGTTTTCATTCACTATGACAATATACGGATCATATAAAAATCGGCTGATATCATATATTCTAAACTTAGCATAAGAGATATCTTTTGTCAAGAAATTTGTGTTTTTTTAATTATTATTATTATTATTTTAAACCTTTCACATGCATTTTTTTTTTTTTTGACACACTGCAACCACAATAGTGCTGTATGGCTGATTATCTTCTTTTATTTTATTTTTCCTTTTTTTATTCAAAACATTCAAAAATGTGTTAACTATAGCATGAAATATCTGATATAACCATATATACCTCTATGTTTGTGCTATAATTTTTGTGCCTCTTATGTTTTAACGTTCTATGTTACTAGGCAAGCCTTTCACCCACTAAGATCGCGATAATCAGTTTTAGTCACAATGGATAAAAGAAAGTGATTTTATGGATGTCAAACAGATATTAGAGGCACTAAATGCCATGAGTGATGAGTGCTATTTATTCTAGTCCGCCCATTTCCCAACAAATATTTCCAATCTATGATGTAATGAATAAAACAATATTTAATAATTATCCCAAGCTTATTGGTGGTGTTCTCTTATTCAAATTATACATAACTAAAATTTATATTTAGGTGAAACTGCACTTGAATTTATCATTGCATCATTCATCTTATGCAGTCCAGTGTATTATTTATTGTTTATTAGTCTATTTAGGGTATTTTAGTAAATAACATGGTTTGTCTTAATATGTGATTAATTACATTTTATTATATTATTACAACACCCAAATATGTATTTATTTTCTAATTCTCATCGTCATTACAGGCTGGTTTATAATCACCGTTAAGAAAAGTGATTAGTGTAGCCTGCTTAAAATAGCCTTGAACATAAAACAACAGGACAAAAACATAGTTGATGACTAAACATAATTTGTTTTTGTTTTTTGTCTCTAGACATTACTTTGACACAGTGGCACAATACAGTGACATTATACATTTTTTTACCCATATAAAAATGGTAGTCATGTGCATGGGTAAATTTTACCCACTGTCGGTTTTAGGTACACAACGACCCCTGGAGTTCCAGTGTTAAATGTCTGAAACTTAAAATAAACATTATGTGGTTCAACACACTTCATATTTGTGATATATTAAAAGTGCTGAGCGCTTCTGTCTCTGGACCAGCCAATGCGCGCAAGCACATTTGAATTTGGCAGGTAATCACATGATGCACTGAACGTTCTTATCACACCGGTGTGATCGTACGCTCCAGGGAACAGTCAAGACTGATCATACTGGTGTGATTGTAAGCTTCAAAGGCTTAATTGTGCCACTATATCAATTTTACAATATAGTAAAACCATTTCATTTCATAGTGATCAGTGTATTGAACATCATTTGATATTGTGTGTGATTTGTCTCTTTTTAGTTTGGACCATGGAGGACATTTAAGGGTCAGACCAGGACTGAGAAAATGTAAGTCCACCCACGGGCACACACACATTGGATTTCCATGTTTTATGAGGACTTTCCATAGACATAATGATTTTTAAACTACAAACTGGATTATGGAAATATTGGCCTCTTTGTGGGGACATTATGTCCCCATGATGTAGGGTTTACTAGCACCACACACACACACATTACATTAATGTTCTGATCTGTCTTTCTGTGTTCAGATGCCTGTGACCTCACACTGGATCCAAACACAGCACACACTCAACTTAACCTGTCTGAAGGGGGAAAAAAAGCAACTTATGAGGAAAAGCATCAGCCGTATCCTTATCATCCAGAGAGATTTGAGAACCATGAGCAGGTTCTGTGTCGAGAGAGTCTGACTGGACGCTGTTACTGGGAGGTCACCTGGGTTGGCACGGGTCATGTAGCAGTGACATATAAAGAAATCTGCAGAAAAGAAGGCAGTGACTGTCGGATTGGACGCAATAAAAAGTCCTGGAGTGTTTACTTTTGTGATGAGTTTTACACTTTTTGGCACAATAATAAATACACTACCATTCCTTCGCCTTTACCCTCCTCTGATATATTAGGAGTGTATCTGGACTGGTCGGCTGGCACTCTGTCCTTCTACAGTGTCTCTAACACACACACACTCACACACTTACACACATTCAACGCCACATTCACTGAACCCCTCTATGCTGGATTTGTAGTTTATCCTGATTCTTCGGTGAAATTTAACCTGCTGTGGGGAATTTGAAATTAATCATTACTAACATTTCTTTTTCCTTGCTGGAATAACATTTATAAGCTCTTGAAACCTAAATGTCCTCAAAAATTGGGCCTAAGTCAGTGTGTGTCTGAATCATGTCCAAATATAAGAAAAGGGAAAATGAATCTTAAGGACAGTTAGACAACTATCTAAATAACCAAGTAACCAACAAACTAATAAACACATGATTTGGGAAGATCTTGCTTTACCTAGTAACAGAAAGGTTTGAGATATGAAGAACCAATCATACTGTAGAATGCTTTGTCATGCTCCTATCCTATATAAACTGTTGTATTCTTTTTGCTGGTGGGATTCTCTGTGATTGAGATGTGGTCCTCCAGCCATTATTAAAGCATATTCAAAGGCATAGTCTGGTGTCTGTCTTGGTTATTGCTGCGCAGCAAGTTAGGGAACACAAAAAACCTTATTCCAAAGTGATAGTGTTCAAAAATGTTGTCTGACTCAGCTGACGTCGATTGGGAGACACGCTAGACTAGAGTATAAATTATTTAGTCCATTAGGAGATGACCCATGTAAACTTCGTAGGGGAAAATCTACCACAGAAACCACAGAGACTCATATTGAAACCCGTTTCCACCTCTGAGCAAAAATAATCATCATAATTACAAAATTAATTGTGATTTTATTAATTGCTTTCTTTCTTACAATTGTTACTTTGATAAATAGATGTAATTGTAAGCTATAGTCACATGAACAACATAAAATCACAATACAAATTTGCATTGTGAGTAGGGCAGTCAATGTTAATTAACAAAGCACATGAAATCCCGTCCATAGCGTAATTTATATCATACGGTTAGATCTACAATGGCACAACCCCTTAATCTGAATTTGCATTTGTCTGGGAAAGTTTTCCGTTTCAGTCCAATAAGTGAATACATTCAAACAATCAGTCCAAAACAGCGCTAATGTAAAGAAAACCAGGCATATTACATCAGAGATGGTAGAAAGTACATTAACTTGTGGCTTAATTTACAAACAACACCAGACAGAGAACATCCTCGTTTCCTTTACTCATTTCCTTTTCTCACTTCCTTTCCTTGCATCTGATCTCCACCCCCTTAGGATATGAGGGAAGGATACACCAAAGTTGCCATCCAAAGATGCCATTCAAAGTTGCAAATTTAACCTATGTGGAAAATTACAATATTGCATAAAACATTTGTGAATAAAGCACCGTTTCCATTCCATGTGTTCAAAAGAACAAAATCATCCATTTCTGGGAAACTGGTGTAAAGTATTAATAATAAAACTGAAAGTTGCTGCACTCAGGGAACCTGTGGCTCTATTTTCCAACACAATCACCAGTGAAAAAGCAATAATAATGCTGTTATGTTATCTTGCATTCGGATGCCTGATGTTTAGGAATGCAATCGTGTGAGACAGTTATTGGAGGTGATTATACCAAATCATTTTGATGACAGACTTTGGTTCAGGCATTTCAAAATTATTAAAATAACATTTGAGATGCTGTGCGATCCGATTGGTCTGCTGGTTAGTCCAGTTATCCAATCACAATATCTGACAAGTTATTTGTTGCGCATCAAGGGATTTATTTGGTAAATGTGTTTCCATTGTTGTTTATGTCTTCTTATTGGATGAAAAATTTATCAGGATCAATTGAGCACATACATTTTTATGCGCATATTAAGATTTTCATGTGCATCTTGGCATTTCCATTTTCTTTCTTTTTTTAAGCGATATCTCAAAATTTGCATAAAAATATGTGGATGGAAACATAGCTACTAAAGATTTTGCTGTGAAGAGTGTTGAGTAGTTCATAAATAATGAAGTCGAAAGAATGTTTCAGGAACATCATACTAACATTAAAAAACATTTAACTAACATTAAGGAAACTGGACATTTTTACATTCACATAACCAAAACAGAATGTTTGAAAGAGAAATTGTTAGCTGGGTTAATAAATTATTATTGATTATTAAAAATGAATAAATGCACAAACACAAAATATAAGTTCCTGTTAATTATCATAGTCTATGTGTGTGTGTGTGTGCTTTTTTTCATGATTTATGAGGACACAAATTTGTATAATGACATGGGTATTACACTGGTTTTATGATGTAAACATGAAATATGAGGACATTTCATGAGTGCTCATATTTAAAATAGTTTTAAAAACATACTAAACAATGTTTTATTAAAAATGTAAAAGTGCAGGATGTTTTCTGTGCTGGGTAGGTTTAGGGGTAGTGTAGGGGGATAGAATGTACAGTTTGTACAGTATAAAAACCATTACGCCTATGGAATGTTCTTACTAAGATCGCAAAACAAACTCTGTGTGTGTGTGTTTGTGTGTTTTACTGAAACCGAGTGTCAGTTCTTCTTTGAGGATGATGTGGTTTTAACATGTGACTGTCTGACTAGGCAGAAATGCACATGTGACTTCAAAGACAGTGTCATTCATTTAAGTAAAAGTAATTATGATTTTAAGAACTACAAACAAGGTGAGAAATAAAGAACCCTGAACAGAAAAGATGTTTTCAGGAAGATGTGGTTCTAAATTGAATGTTTAAACAACCATTTTATTATTGTTTCATTTTATTTTTATGTTAAGTCCGAGGATGAAAAAGATTGGCAAAGTAGAGGATTTATTACATGAAGCTAAATCCAAAAGGGTGTAAACGCAGCTATACAGTGTTCATAGCTCAAACAATACCATATAATGAACATAAGAAACACAAGGACTATTGCTACCTTCACATGCTCTCAGAATTATCATAAATACGAGTTTCCTAGGTAAAAATTGCACATGAACACCCTCCCATTTCCAATTCCCAATTCCCAACTTGAATGTGATGAGCTCATAATCACGACTTCAGAAGTGGGAATTATCAAATTTCCGATGAAGCACGTGAAGGCAGCATTAAATACACAAGATGACAAACTCAAATACAAACAGGTCTGCTCTAATTAGGAACATAATGAATAACCATAACAATAATGAATAACCTGCAAACAGCATCACAGAGAACATAATAAAAGTTAATGAATTAAAGACTAACTAAATGTGACAATTATGAGGAAGGTCATTAGATTGCAGTGCCAGTGTACTTAAGTGTTAAGCAGGCATGTGATCAGCCAAGGACAAAAAAGAAGGAAGGAAGGCAGAGAGTTTTACATTTCTGCAAAGCTAGATATTAAAGGATTAGTCCACTTTTAAATAAACTTTTCCTGATAATTTACTCACCCTCATATCATCCAAGATGTTCATGTCTTTCTTTCGTCAGTTGAAAAGAAATTAAGGTTTTTGATTAAAACATTCCAGGATTATTCTCCTTATAGTGGACTTCAATGGCCTCCAGACGGTTGAAGGTCAAAATTCTACTATTCTATTCTACTTACGGAATGAACGTGGCGACAGTTTAGTTTTTTTCCGTAAGTAGAATAGGGAAGGCGTAGGACATACAGCGTAAGCGTTTTGAAGAATGCGGAAACCGGAAGTGCGTTCAAGGCAATATTTTGTGTTTGTAAAGCATATACAGTTGTATTTTTTTCGAAAATGACTGATCGTTTCTCTAGATAAGACCCTTATTCCTCGTCTGGTATCGTTTAAAGCCCTTTGAAGCTGCACTGAAACTGTAATTTTGACCTTCAACTGTCTGAAGGCCATTGAAGTCCACTATATGGAGAAAAATCCTGGAATGTTTTCATCAAAAATCTTTATATCTTTTTGACTGACGAAAGAAACGGGGGTGAGTAAATTATCAGGAAAAGTTTATTTAAAAGTGGACTAATCCTTTAACTGGACTCTCCTTGGTAGAGTAGTAC
The DNA here is from genome assembly GCA_003731715.1 of Anabarilius grahami. Lineage (NCBI taxonomy): Eukaryota > Metazoa > Chordata > Actinopteri > Cypriniformes > Xenocyprididae > Anabarilius > Anabarilius grahami. The sequence goes on along the minus strand of RJVU01051426.1, from coordinate 995,941 downwards.
TGAATAGCTGACACCTGCATGGCCTTCAGGTTATATTTCACTGCTTGATAGGATTCATATATCTCTACTCTGAAGTTGGCAGATTTAGTTTGCATGATGTTGGACATTACACTGAATGCTGATTCCTGTTGCCCATAAAAAGAGCAGAGTGCTGATAGTGCAAGCTTGCAAAAGTACTGGTTACCTCTCAGTCTTCCTCACAACATTCCACCAAGTATTTGCATTTTTCACTATCTAGGATGTGAAAAATAAGTTAATAAATAACAATTCCAAACATATCAAACAGATGATATGTGTCTTTGCAACCATTGCAAAAACCTGTGTGTTTCTTGTTGAAAATCAGCTCTTTGTCACTAAGCTGACGACTTCCCCGTGCATCTGGATCCAAGCATGACAATGTCCTGAGAGATGTCAAGTGGCAGTTTTAGGATTTTTTAGGACTTTTTTGACTTAAAGTTGAGCAATTTCATCTTCAGCCCTGACAGATTACTCCCCTTACTGTCAAACAGGTATTCTGGCTTGATAAAGCAGGGGAAAATCTCCCTCACGAGTCTCTCTTATGAACGCTTGGATCTTTAGATTGAAACAGCAAAACATACAGCTTGAGCAAGGGCTTAAGCTCAGTGAGGGTTTAAGTGTTCTCTACCAACACCTGTCAAAACATGTAAAATGAAATGTAAATGTCAAATGTTGCCCTGGCCAGAGACAGATTCAGATGTACAGCTGGCATCTCACTTTGTTGCTTGTCAATAAAGTTAAAGACTCTGTAGAGCTGCGCTACAAAGCTCTCGCTCTCGCTCCACGCTGTGGTCACAGGCTGCACTGCTTCACCATTGATGATGGCGCCGCGCATGGCAGCCTCAGTGCTGAGCTCTTCAGTGTTTGTTCTGTTTTTGTTCGTTTTTCCTGTTTTTTGTTTTTCAAACACCATCAGTTTTACCAGGGAGGAACTGCTGAACATTCGGCAGTACACACCACAAAATCTTTTACCGGATTTCGATTATTCAGACGTTTTGTTGAACGTTGTAGTCAGCGGAGCGGCAGCGCTGTTAAGACGCTTCAGGGCGCGCAGACGGGGGAAGCGCGCCGGAGCTCTCGTGAAACTCAGACAGCGCGGATTAAGAATGGCGCTCCCCAGCATCCATCTGGCAAATCTCCGTTCTCTGACCAACAAAACGGACGAACTCCTTCTGCTCTCCCGGACAAATAAGGATTTTTCAAACTCGGCTGCTCTGTGCTTCACGGAGACCTGGCTGAACGACGCCATTCCGGACAGCGCGTTAAGT
>RJVU01051426.1:954395-987370 GCA_003731715.1 Anabarilius grahami | reverse complement strand
GAGCGTAGGAGGAGGCATTGGAGGAGGGCAAAGTTTCTTCTGACTACTGGATAGGACTCACGAAGATAGACTTTGGGAGGATGGTCTCAAGAGTTTCATTCTTCTCATCTGGAGCGTGGAGACGGGATAAGGCGTCCGCCTTAATATTCTTGGAGCCTGGACAATAGGAGATTGTAAAGTCGAATCTGGAGAAAAACATGGCCCAGCGAGCTTGATGGGGATTAAGTCTCTTGGCAGCTTTGAGGTATTCCAAGTTCTTGTGGTCGGTTAGTACTTGAAAAGGGTGATTAGCTCCCTCCAACCAATGCCTCCATTCCTCCAGAGCAAGCTTGACGGCCAGGAGCTCGCGGTCACCGATGTCGTAGTTGACCTCCGCTGGGTTGAGCTTGCGGGAGAAGAAGGCGCATGGATGGAGTCTACTTGGTTGCCCCTGCTGCTGTGAAAGCACCGCTCCCATTCCTGTGGTGGAGGCGTCCACCTCCACGACGAATGGCAGGTCAGGGTCAGGGTGGACGAGGAGGGGAGCGGTGGTGAAGGCACTCTTGAGGGCTTCGAAGGCGTTGGTGGCATCTTCAGACCAGGACAGAGACTTGGGCTGGTGACGAAGGAGGTTGGTGAGTGGATTGACGATGGAGCTATAGTTCTTGATAAAGCGGCGGTAGAAATTGGCGAAACCTAGGAAACGTTGGAGTTCTTTGATGGTTATGGGAATGGGCCAGGACTTGATGGCTTCTACCTTCCCTCGTCCATCCGGATGCCACTGTGATCTATGAAGTATCCCAGGATGTGGACTGAGGGCTGGTGAAAGGAGCACTTTTCTGCCTTGAGGAATAGATGGAATTGCCGTAAGCGTTGGAGGACCTCCGCAACGTGGTGGCGATGTTCGGCCAGGCTCCGGGAGTAGATAAGGATGTCGTCTATGGACACCAGTACAAACTTGTGGAGGAACTCCCGGAGCACCTCATGAATGAAATCCTGGAATACGGAGGGGGCGTAGACTAGACCATAGGGCATGACCAAATATTCGTAATGGCCGGTGGGCGTGACGAAGGCGGTCTTCCACTCGTCCCCCTCGCGTATCCGGATGAGGTTGTACGCGCCGCGGAGGTCCAGCTTCGTGAACACAGTGGCACCACGGAGATGTTCCAGGGCCGCTGGGACGAGGGGAAGTGGATACCGGAACTTGACAGTAATTTTATTTAGAGAGCGATAATCGATGCAGGGCCGCAAGCCTCCGTCCTTTTTTGCCACGAAGAAGAAGCTTGAAGCAGCAGGGGAAGTAGACGGGTGGATGTATCCTTGGTTTAGGGCCTCTTCGATATATTCCTCCATGGCCTTCTCCTCCGGCACTGACAGGGGGTAGATCCTTCCCCTAGGCACTGGCTCACCCGGTAACAGATCGATGGCACAGTCCCATGGCCGGTGTGGAGGTAGCTTGGAGGCTCGTTGCGGGCAGAAGACGTCACTGAAGGGGGCGTAACAGGATGGAATGTCAACGGAGCGTTTCTCTATGGGGCTTTCAATGGAGGTAGTGCAGATGGAGATCTTCTTGGAACATGGAGATTTGAGAACTGGTAACTCAGAGAAACAATTGGAGAAGCAGTGTTCGCCCCACTTCAGGATCTCGCCCGTGCGCCAGGAGATGTTAGGGCTGTGCTGTTCGAGCCACGGGCGCCCTAGAACCATGTCAACGGTGGAATCCTCCAGAACCAGCAGATGGATGTCCTCAACGTGTAGAATACCCACACGGAGCTGAAGGGGTCCCACACAGCGGCTGATCCTTTTACGGCTCAGGGGTTTGCCCGTGATGGAGTGGACTTGATAGATGGTCGGAGAGGGCGAGGTTTTGAGTTTGAGTTGTCGACAGAGGGAGCCTGAGATGAAGTTTCCTGCTGACCCTGAATCGAGGAGCACCACCACTGGAACAGATACATTAACAGCAGTAAGGTTTACAACAGTAGTGAGTGGTTTCATCTTTTTAATGGAGGGAATGATGGCACTCACCATTGGTCGAGGAGGACAAATTGGGCATGCGGAGATTACATGCCCAGGAGCATCACAATATAGACATAGATTCAGGGTCAGCCTTCTTTGACGTTCGGAGGGTGAGAGACGTGAATTATCCACTTGCATGGGCTCGCTGGCTGGTTCTGGAGAGCTGACGGGTTCGGATCGACGGAGGAGGATGTTGGGAAGTGGCTGGCCCTGGTGCTCTTCGAGACACGACTGCATACAAGTGCCTACGCTGATGGCGAGTTGGATGAAGCGTTCGAGGCTGATGAAATCCTCGTATGCAGCGAGATGCAACCGCACTCTGGGTTCCAACCCCTGACGAAACGAGGTGATGAGGGCTTGTTCATTCCATCCACTGCAAGCAGCTAGCGTTCTGAACTGCAAGGCATAATCAGTCACAGATTTGGATCCTTGTTTTAAATTATAGAGTTTCTCACCGATAGATGAATCAGCTAGGGGTTTTCCAAAGACCTCACGGAAATGGGCGACGAAGGAGGAATAGGATTTGACCACGGAACCTTTCTGAGTCCAGAGAGAATCTGCCCAGTGAAGAGCTTTTCCTTGCAGTTGAGAGATGATAAACGCTATTTTTGCAGTATCAGTGGGGTAGAGACCAACTCACATTGCAGAAGGAATCCGCTGCAATCCTCCGCCGATCCCGAACAGGTGTGGTTCTCACCTAATTGATGAACAGGAATTGTAGTTTGCGAGTAAAGTTTGCAAATTCCTCCATTAATGTCAGCTGCCTTTGTAATAATCCTCTGATACGCGCAACTGAAAGTCCCTGTGCGGCATAAATTATAAATCTATTAGGCAGCAACGAAAGTGCATTTCTTCTTGTTTTCTTCCATACAAAAAGTTGCATCGTATATGACGTAAGCGTGCTCCGGCCTGGAACGTTAAGTGCAATGTGAGTGGGCAGGAGGGACAATTACGCCCGGGCTCGGTTCAAGGCAACCGTGCCTAGTGTGACTACACCCTGAGACTGTGCCAGAAAAAAGCAAGGTGAGTGGCCTGACATATCAAATCTTACTTCTCAAAAATAATGTTGATAAATCAATAAAAAACAAATGGACATTTAGAAATAATGATTCATATCCCATGTCTTGATGGCCTCTGTGAGATGAATGCTGAAATTTTGCTAAATAATCAAGATTTTTATTAAAAAGCATTCATAGTTACTGGCCCAATCTACCTGAATGCGTTAGATAAAATGGGCCATTAATTTCAGTTAAAATGGGCCACCTTCTCAGTTGAGTTTAAGCAGAAATTTTGGTGGTTCCTCTTATTAAAAATTATTTATATTATTAATATATTGTATAATTGCATTTGTGACATACCTTTGACTTGATTTTATTACCAAAATGAGAGAGGCCCATGAGAAAAAGAGCCAGACCTTCTTACCTTATCACGAGTCAGGAACACCTTGACTACAGGGAAGGGAAAACAAGNCTGTTACAACAGAGACGGCGCGGAGGCAGATGTAAAAGCAAGTAAAGTATATTTATTGATATCAGCAGAGAAATGGGTGAGTATGTGACAATTACTGAAGTTGAAGAGATGGTAGAATAGTGATACTGTCCTTTTGTTAATTGTAGGAAGAATCAGGATGAACACCCTGGAGACTGAAGACTGGGAACACTCACACACAGTTGGAGAAGCACACGAGGGATACTAGGAATACTGGAGACACTGGAGACGGTGGAGACAGGTAAGTAGCAAGTTGGAGTCCTTGAGGTAAGTACACATGTAGCTGTAGTACAAACGAGACCGGACAGTGACTGTGTGTGAGTGTGGGGTTTTTGAGGAGGTGGTGATTGCAGTGCTGATGATGTGCAGGTGGCGGTGATTAATACTCCGGGGATTGAGTGCGTGGGTATTGGAGGGAGGTGGAACCTGACGTGTCTGTGACAATAACAAAGAGTGAAAAATTTAGAGGGGTCTGAATACTTTCTGTACCCACTGTATATTAATATAAATTATATACAATATTAAAATCAGGATATAGTACATTATTTAATAGACAGTTAAAAAATATATTGTTATAGGGTTATATCAGGCAAATTGTGCCATCAGGTAGCATGGGCCATTTAAGGTTTGAGTGTCTTATCTCTTTAAAAGTTAACAGCTAATGACTGCAAAGAATTTAAAAATGTTGTCATAACAGTATTTGACATTTAGCAAATGATTTTACTGGTCTGAGGTTGCTAAGGGGGGTGGAGCAATGCCTCATTTTGAGGGTGTACTCCTACATTCTGAACCGTGCCCGAGCGCGTTTGACCTCAACTGATTATATTATTAATATATTGTATAATTGCATTTGTGACATACCTTTGACTTGATTTTATTACCAAAATGAGAGAGGCCCATGAGAAAAAGAGCCAGACCTTCTTACCTTCTCACGAGTCAGGAACACCTTGACTACAGGGAAGGGAAAAGCAAGGTAAGAAGAACCACAGAGAAGAGAAAGATCCCTGCAAGGTTTGCCATACCCTCTACGGCGACCCCAGTGGCCCAAAGGCCACTGAGGACTGGGTGCGCTGTGAGCACTTTAGTGCCTGGTTTCATGAGCGCTGTGGTGAAGAGAATGGCATTTTTGATGACGACGACTTTATCTGACAAGTTTTTGAAAAACCTTCAGATCGCACACACACTAGTTCAGGTTATTGTTACATTTGTCATGAAATTGATTGAAATTGATGTTTAGTGTAATTTAAATGCAATGTTAAATTATAAAATAAAAGTAATTAAATGTGTTTTATCAGAAATGTCTCCATTTCACTTTGCAGTTTGACTGGCCCGTTTTTGCTGATCAGTCGGCCCATTTTACCTGAGCACTGCTCATCTCAAAAAATGTGGGACAGCTAATGTTTCAAAACCTGTAGGGCCTGAACAATTATATCAATTCAACACAAAAATATAAAAAAACAGTCCTTATTAATCATAAGAACACAGTTAAATGTCATACATAGGTTTTATGTTAGTGTCCCATTGCGATTAACCAAAAAGTGGCCCAATTTGCCTGATATCACCCTACTGAAAAAACATGATAATGAAAAGTATTCTAATACTCATGAATATGGATTTAGTGTTTTACTTTTAATAAACATGCTTTAGAAAAAAACATTATTGGTGTGCATCTTGAGTCAAAACAATGGCACTGACATATCATAAGATATATCACCTTTAGGACATGGGGTGCATTACGGACACATTTGTCCAGGTTTCATCTACAGACATGTGTTTCCACACAAAAAGACAATATTTTTCAAGAATACCATAGCTGTATTCATGAAGAAAGTGAACCTGTTGAAAGTGAAAACTCCTGTGACTTTGCCCTTAAGGAAGATGAAGACTTAAGCCAAACTATTATCAAGATATTGGGGTTGTTTCTCCTTAAATTGGTATGCATTTTCAATGTGTCCACTTAATAGATAAATGAACTAATAGAGGAAATTAATTTCCTTATATCAACTGTATCTAGCTCAGTTATTAAAAACATTATACTGAGCACATCGAGGAAGCATGGCTATAATTTTGAAGATCCTATGATTTCAGAACTGGTGGAAGACCTTTGCCAGCTAAACCCATTCTGTGCTGCTTTAGGGATGGATGGGCCTTTAAGAACAAACTATAGGAAAGAACAATTAATAAATTTATAATTCTGTCACTGACTGAGCACATAGTTGATAGTAGCAAGAAAAGAACCTTCCAGTATGTTCCAATTCTCCCATTATTGTTTGAACTTGTAAGCTATGGACACATTTAAGACACAATATTACAGAATAGAAGAACATTGGAGCATTGGCCACAAAAGAGAAATAATGGAATAAATTAAGACAGTTATGAGTTACTTTCATGCCACATTATGTCATCCATCAGATCTTTTGCATGATTTGCTTGAAGGGATTGTACCTTTGGAACTGGCAAAATCCCACAGCCGAGGAGGACCCAGCCGATGTGTAAATAGTTATAGCAACAAAGACCTGACTGGATGTGTAGAACCACTGCATACCTTCTATTGATGGGGTTGATCTATACCCTCAACCTGGAGTATCCCAAAACCCTTAAATACACCTTTGACATGTTCCAAAAACTTTTTGGCAACAAAACCACTCAAAAAGTTTCAAAGCCTCAAGTGCAAATTGATGGAATGAACTGTATGTTCAGCCACAGACTGTTTCATCCCTTGAAGACCTGCTTATTATTGAATGGGAAGTTTTTAAGAAGTTGTGATTTGTTGTGTCACTTGAAAAAGGGTCCCTTTCGAGAGCTCTCACTACATTGCGTCAGCTACACTGTGGGAGATCCTCTCCTTCTCTGAAATTCCTGAATTCTTGTAAGATAATGTCAGTTAAATTAACTGCAGGTTTATGTCTTAAGAGCTGGGAGGGTTATCGCTCGCTACTGGGCATTACCCCTCCTTGGGATGAAGGCGAGGACTCGGCCTCGGCCTACGCCCCATTCCCCAGTCCTCTTCTTGGATGAGAACTTTCGAGGCTGGAGCCATCATTAGACTCCGGTCAGGGGCTGGAGCCATAACTTGATGCTAATCAGGGGCTGGACCTTGCACTGGATGCTGGAAGGGAGTCATTTCTGGATCCAGGACAGGAACTAGAATTATAGGCGTGGTGGCAGCCATCTTGGCTGAGGGCTCAGATGTGGCGGCCATGATGGGACAAGACTCATCTTAGGATGAGACTTTGGGGCTGTCTGTTGCACGTATTGGGGAACGAAGCTCTCAAGACATCTGTAGATGGCCTCTCTCCAGTCCAATCCTGAGATGTCTGGGAGTTCTCTCGGATGCACATAACACCCCAATCCAGTACAGTTCCTTGATGACTTCATTGTTCAAGGGGCTCATGACGACGAGATAACAGAATCTTGTGGTGTATTTGAACAGATCGGGCTATTTTGGGCCACCGCCGCGATCTGTCCTCTAAGTTCCCAGTTTATCTTTCCTTTTTTTTTTTTTTTTTTTAGGTCTGGTCTTCTCTCATAACCAGAAAAGGTTATAAGCAGGGAGACGACGAAGGGAACAGAAGACAGGGGACAGAAGACAGATCAGGAACAGCAGGTAGGTTACTCAGGTGAGGCTAACGTGTAGGGTCTGTGGAGCTTGCCGTTTACATGACCAGACCCAGATGTTCTTTGTCTTCTCTTGGTTATTGGCGGATTGCAAACAACTTTTAGGTGTATACCGCCACCTACTGTACAGGAGTGTGTAACATCGTGTCTTTTAATGTGTTCTCAAATTCTGCTCATCAACCCTGTCTTTAATGAATTTAAATGGTGCCTTCCTGATAATTCTTATCCCTACTCCCTCTCCTTCTATTCCCATTATCCCCATCAGATTCCACTCCCACCCTGCCTCCTGAACCTAAACTTGAAACACCCATCTTTCCACCTCATATAACATACAGTGCAATATGACATGTTCAGCATTTTCTTTAACCCCACAGTTTTCACTATTCCTTTTAAAAACACTGTTAATGTCTTGTCATTATAATTTCCTCCCACCTGGTACTTTCCCTACAATTTTTTATACTGACAAGACTTTTGTATTTTATGATATCCCTTCCTTTCCTGTCTTCCTCCCACCATTTCTGCCATATTTCAATACATTTCTTAACTACTGCTTTTCTGTCTTTTTTTTCCAGATTTTCCGAAAGGACAATAAATACACTAAACCAAAATCATGAGCAATCAATCAAAGAGGCAGAGAGAGCTCCCTCCAGCAGAATACTGGGGGAATTTATAGTCCGGGCAGTGTGGCTACTTTTACACTGTTTCCGCAGGTTGTTTTTTATGTCTGCGGGTTGAATCAACCCAAAATAACGTGATATTTAGCCCTTGAATGTGATTTTTACCAGAGGAGCCCCGCCAAATACGTGGATTTTACCCCCTGGAATGCGATTTTTACCGTGAGACCCCCCCTGGAAATGCGATTGTGCTAGTTTTGAGGAGAAATTTGGCGGGTTTTGTTGTGAAAACCTGAGTCTGAGTTTCTCCTCTGGTTCAACCACCAGCAGCCTCACATTATGCCCAGGACCAATCCTGAAAGAGGAGGCGGCAACAGGAACACAACCAAGCCAAAGTATAACATTATATCATAGATGTAACAATGCGGATCAATTTAATTAGTTATTTTATTTTGTTAACATTATCGTCTAACATTTAAAATTGGGAGTATTTTTTTTTTTAAACAATCATCAACAGTTTCAATTTTGATTTTTATGAAAACCATATGAATTAATTCAAATAAATGTAAGTTCTTTATTGTCACTACAGTATATACACAGGTATCAGAGTGAAAGTCTTGGATGCAGTAATCTTGTGACAGGAAATACCAGAATCCACAAAACACTATCTGCATAGTGTACATGTAAGAAAGTTACAGTACAAGTAAGAAAAGAGTGACTGGTTGGGTACATTATGTGGTAATGGAGTGCAATATCAGTCTTCACAGGGATAGCCCACCCCACCTCACCATCTCTCATCATTTACTCACTTTCATTGCCATCCCAAATGTATATGACTACCTTTCTTAACATAAAGACAAACAAAGACTTGAAAGAAAATAATCCATCTCTGTGCATCCATGTAATACAAGTGAAGTGTAACCCATGCATGTTTGACAGTTGGTCGGAAGCGTTAAAACAGTTTAAATTAGTATTTTTCTTATCTATTGTTACACTTCAGAAAACATTGATTCATCCACTAGGGGATCCCCTTAAAGGCAGGGTAGGTGATTTGCTTTCAAAACATTTATTTATTTATTTTTATCCTGATTTAAAGTCATTTCACACTGATGACATAAAAAAGACAGAAAAAGAGTTCTCTCATTGGTGAATCCTCATGTGTTTTTTAAGGAATATTTTACGTCTGAAGCTATTTCCACACTGATCACATTTGAATGGCTTTTCTCCAGTGTGAATTCTCAAGTGGACTATTAAGCCTCCTTTTTGAAGGAAACCCTTTCCACACTGAAGGCATGTGTAAGGCTTCTTTCCAGTGTGAACGCTCATGTGGAGTTCAAGACTTTGTTTTTTAGCGAAAATCTTTCCACATTGTTGGCAGGTGAAAGGCTTCTCTCCAGTATGAGCTCTCATGTGGACTGTAAGGTTTCCTTGCTGATCGAAACTCTTTCCACACTGAGGGCATATGAACGGTTTTTCTCCAGTGTGAACTCTCATATGGACTTCAAGGTTTCCTTTTTTAGAGAAACACTTTCCACACTGAGGGCAAATGAACGGCTTTTCTCCACTGTGAACTGTCATGTGAGATTTAAGGTTTCTATTTTGATCAAAACTCTTTCCACACTGAAGGCATGTGAAAGGCTTCTCTCCAGTGTGAGCTCTCATGTGGACTTTAAGGGCTTCTTTTTTAATGAAACCATTTCCACACTGTTGGCAGGTGAATGGCTTCTCTCCAGTGTGAATTCTCATGTGGACCATTAAGCTTCCTTGTTGACAGAAACTCCTTCCACACTGAGGGCATATGTAAGGCTTCTTTCCATTATGAATGCTCATATGGGTTGTAAGGGCTCCTTTTTGAACGAAACTTTTTCCACATTGTGGGCAGGTAAAAGGCCTTTCTCCAGTGTGAACTCTCATGTGGGCATCAAGGTTTCCTTTGCTAGTGTAACTCTTTCCACACTGTTGGCATACGTAAGGACTCTCTCCAGAGTGAATTCTCATGTGTGCCTTAAGACTTTCTTTTAGTGAGAAACTCTTTCCACACTGCTGGCAAATGAAAGGCCTCTCTCCAGTGTGAGCTCTCATGTGGTTTTTAAGACTTTGTCTTTGAGTGAAACACTTTCCACACAACTGGCATGTGTAAGGCTTCTCTCCAGTGTGAACCCTCATGTGCCTGTTAAGGCTTCGTTTTGTAGACATACTTGTTCCACACTGTTGGCAGGTGAAAGGCTTCTCTCCACTGTGAATTATCATGTGAGCTTTAAGGTTTCTATTTTGATCAAAGCCCTTCCCACACTGAGGGCATGTGTAAGACTTCTCTCCAGTGTGAGTTCTCATGTGTCTTTCAAGTGATCCTTTTTGAATGAAACTTTTTCCACATTGTTGGCAGGTAAAAGGCTTTTCTCCAATGTGAACTTTCCTGCGGGCTTTAAGGATTCTATGTTGATCACAATTCTTTCCAGTATGTGAGCAACTAAAAAAATTTTCTCCAGTTATGAATTCATGTTTCTCATACTGATCGTTGTCTTTCTTTTCATTTAATTCTGGACTCTCCACTTTCAGCACCATCAGGTCTAAGGTGAAAAGAGACCAAAACAAGTTAACCCCAGTTTAATGGCACAAAGCAACAGACATCAAGACATCTAGACATGTAATGCATCAAAACCAACAACATGTAGACTAGATCCTACACATTAAATCAGAGGTCCTCAAGCCAGAGGTCTTCAAAACCCATTGTCTTGGAGATTTTAGCTCCAAGCTCTTCAGAATCACATAGGGAATTGTACTGAAGCAGGTTGGAAATAAACTTTGCAGGGCAGTGGGTCTCCAGAGGCCCGTTTCAGATGAGGTTAAGTGAGAACTCTGAGTATGTTAACCCTGAAATGAGGGAAACTCTGGGTTTTCCAGTTCAGAATGGGAGGTATATCAAACCCAAGAAAGCAAGGCAAGTCAAGCCCGTTTCTGAAAGACAGTTACCATAATAACTTACCTAACCCGGTCAGGGGCAGGTTTTCTTCGATAAACCCAGAGTTTCTTTCAGTCTCCTCTCCATTTTTAAAGCGTAAGCAATGTTTAAATATTTGATTAATTCACGCTGCAAAAAAGCTTTTCTGAGTATTTTTGTCTTATTTCAAGTGCAAATATCAAACATTTCCTGAATCAAAATGGATTTTTAAAAATTGCCATTAGATAGATGTTACAATCATTTACATCAGTGGTTGCCAAACCTGTTCCGAGATCCCCCAGCACTGCACATTTTGAATGTCTCCCTAATCAAATACTCTGTTTCAGAACATCACCAATGATTATTTCATTATGAGACTTCTAAAATTTGTTGTAGTGGCTGCATTCCACTTAATTTTTTAATGCCCTTCCCTCCATCTTGTGGACTTGGATGTAGCTCATTGCTCATGTTGAGCAAGTGCCAACTACTGCCGGAACCTGTGCAATAGGTTGAGGTGGAAACTAAATTGAATTACATTAAATTACATTGACCAAAATGCAATGCTGTAATTAGGAGTCAGAAGATGGAAGTAATTGCAATCAAAATTATTTAACCCCCGTTGCTGCTGAGAACATTTTATGCAAACAATTCAACAAAGGCATCAGCAAATTATTATAGAAAGTTTAAGTATTTGAGTGATTCTGAGAATGTAAAGTTGATGAAGAATGTTTAGTCAATTAGATTTTTTTCATTTATGTACAAAATTATTCAACCTCAAAAGTCAAATTTTGTGCAGAATAAATTGTTCTTTATAACTTTCAATAAACGCTGCCTGTAAGTGCTTGGAAGTGTTTTTAAAAGGTGCAGTGTGCAAATTTTAGCAGCATCTAGCAGTGAGGTTGCGAATTGCAATATAAAGAAGCTACTAGAGTTGTCAAAAGTACCGACTTTGGTACCAAATTTTAAAAATGTGATGCTTTAAGCACTGTTGAGCAGATTCATAAACACCTCTGACTGGCTATTGTGTTGACGTGCTCATCAGATATGTCTGTGATTGGCTACAGTGATCAATGCACAGAAGTGCTTGAAAGCACACGGAGGTGTTTGAATTTAAAAGCATTTTGAAAACAGCGGACTGGTCCGCGATAGATGCCTGCTTTCAAACGCTCCTGTGTGTATCTGTGCAAGCGCTCGGTGAAGAGCATCACTGATGACCATTTACAACGTTTTTGAAATGTTGATCATTGAAGCCAATCACAGACATATCCGATAAGTCCGTCAACACAATGGCCAATCAGAGGTGTTTACGAATCCACATTTAACAGTGCTCAAAGCATCACATTTTTTAAATTTCAGTACCAACTTTGTAATTTGGACAACTCTAGAAGCTACAGTGGCCAACACAGGACAAAGATGTCATCGTCTGAGACAGCACAGAGTAGCCAGTCAAGCAAACGCGCTCTGTAGATCAGTTTGTCCATTTAGGGCTACTGTAGAAACATGCCGGCACAAAATGTTGATGTAAGGGGACACGCGATGTATTTAGATAGAAATGGCTCATTCTATGGTAATAAAAGCATTACTGTTTATTATGTAAGGTCTTTTTACACCACTGAAAACTTTTACTAAAATTTACACATTGCACCTTTAAAGGATTAGTTCACTTTGAAATTAAAATTAGCCCAAGCTTTACTCACCCTCAAGCCATCCTAGGTGTATATGACTTTCTTCTTTCTGATTAACATAATCTGAGAAATATTAATAAATACCGTGATGCATCCAAGCTTTATAATGGCAGTGATAGGGACCAGTGAGTATGAGCTGAAAAAAGTGCATCCATCCACATCCATCCATCATAGGATGGCTTGAGGGTGAGTAAAGCTTGGGCTAATTTTCATTTCAAAGTGAACTAATCCTTTAACGTCAATGGGCACTAAGTTACAACTTATGCACTACTAAATATTTTTGCGTTGAAGCGTAACTAAATATTTTACGGAAGCCTCCGATCTGGAGGAACGGTTGGAATAAAATAGTCTGACTGAACTGCATCAATAAGCTTGTTTTACCCGACAGACTTAAATTCTTTAGACATATATGATAATGCTGACATTCAGCCACTTACATTTTAAGGGAGAGAACATTATGTGAAAAGACTTTGTTAGCAGCTCTTCAACACAAACCCGTCCTAAACACTGTGGGCATCTGTACCATCGCTCTGTGTTGTGCATGTCAAATTAAATGTCATAATCAATAAATGTCATTTATTTGTACGTATCAGTATTTATTTATTGATCCTTATTTGTTTCAAATACACTTTCTAAATGTTATTTCCATAAAAAAACACTGTTATTATGTTATTCATGATTAAGTAGAATCGTATTTAATGAATTTTTTCAATTATCTTCACCATTAGTAACACAAGGCAAAAGATAAACTGAAATTTACTTCATTTCAACAGCTTACATATTTGAAGGCTGCTGTCATATTATGCGACTCATTACACATATTGCCTTAAGAACAAATGGTGCAACTGAATAAAGTTCAGAGTTAGTTACAAACTAGCTAATAGTTCTTAAGCCTCTAGTGTGGACTTTACGTTCCAATTTAAGAAAGAACTTCAGAACGGCTGAAGCAACCCTACCCAGAAGAGCAGACATGGAACAAAAACACATGCCAATAGCAAATCAATTAAGAACATGTAAATAGTTCAGCTTTGAGAATGAAACCAACCTATTTGTTCCTCAGTATCTTCTTGTTTCACTCTGAATGTTTCTTCAATCTTAATGTCTTCACTCTTTCTCCCTTTAATAAACACCTTCTTTGTTTGTCTCGCAGTATCTTCTTGTTTCACACTGAATGCTTCTTCATTCTTCATGTCTTCACTCTCTTTTTCATTAATAAACGCCAAAAACTCTTTAATAAACGCCATCTTTATAATAGTGTCACGTGGATCTCGGTTGTTTCACCAGGAGTTTTTCTGTGTTTGGACACTCTGTCCTGTTTAAGATGAGAATAATTAACAAAGAAATATAAATCAAACTAAATCTAAGGGTGCGTCTCAATCAGCTCCCTATAGTTCAGTAGTCAGTGCACTGATAAGGGTGTCAGTCAGAGTGAGAATTAATGGCTTTAAATAACCTGATTAGCCAATAAATAGGTAAATCAAAACTAGCACTACAAATAAACAAGAACATAAGTTTTAGAAAAAAAATGACAAACACGTAATATTTAGTTATGACTAATATTAGATATTTAATTGTATGAGTACACTTTCATGAAAGTTGAACGTTTATTTTAAAACAGTTTAAATAATGTGGGCTGACGACTTCAACAAAACTAAATACTAACAACCTTGTAACTCACGGTAAGGCTGCCTTTAGTTTTATTAAAAATCAGTTTACTTATGGAGAAAAGGAATGGAGTTTCACTTCTGGAACCAGACTGTTGCGCTCTATAGTGTGCAGAAATTTAGGTGCATAGGAAGTTAGAAAGAAACCATGTAAAAAAAAAAAAAAGGGTCAGAGGTATTCAATTTTGTTTGTGTTTATATTTAAATTTACATGCTGTCCAATGACGTGATGAAAAGAACTATAAGGAGTAATATGTCAGATTCTGTATAAAAGGCAAAACAGTCATGTTTAAAACATTTTGAAAATATCCGTTTCTCTCATCATTACTTGCCATTCGTGTTACTGACAAACTGATTCACGATATAGGGAGCCAAATGAGACGCATCTTTTTGTTACTCGTGTGTGGATGCGCTTTACTGACAAAAAATAACGTTCATTTATGTTATATAAAGCATTAAGATGTTACATTCAATAATAATTAATTAATATTATATCCTTTGTAAAAACTAAAAAATTGCCTAAAAGGTTTCTATCGATTTAAACACTTTAAAAGCTTACAAATACTACCCTTTCTCCAACCGAGACACAGTGCGACGCAGTCTTATGACGTCACATCATCAGATCAAAATAAAAGTCCCGTGTAGTGCTGAGAAATTTAAGTGCATAGAAAGTTACTTGTAAAAAAAAATAAAAAATGAAATCCAATTATGTGATATGATCCAGTAACTACCAGTTAAAGAATAATATGTGACATTCTGATATTTTTGAGTGCAGAACTATACCAGAGGTTAACTTTTTCAACATTTTATTTTTAAAGATTTTTTTGATTCATTTATTTGTAAAAGATTAAAGTACACATGTAATCAAACTCAACCCTATTAACTTTACTAGTGCATATTACTAGTCTTGTGGTAAACAATTAATCCGTGCAAGTTAAAACACAGAAAAAAATTGTTTGTCGCGGTAATCTTCAATCAAAATCTGAAAAGTTACTTCCGGTCTGGAATGACGTTCCTTCTCTGATAACGTCAGTTTGACGGCTTGGGTTGAAAACGCGTAAACCACTCCTCTCCAACCGTTCGTCTGCTATGAGCGAGATATACGGTGCGTTCCAAACGGGATATATCGCCCTCCGAAGGACACTTCGGAGTGAAAATAATCATGGCCGCCATATTGAAGGGTCGTTCCAAACCGAAGTGCTCAAAACTGGCCACTTCAAAGGGCCCTTCGGAATGAAGGATTTCGAAGGGAACAACTGATGGACACTTCGGGCCCCCATGATCCTTTGCACAGGGAAGTTTGACGTCACAGAATGGGTACAGGAGGTTCAGAGTTTAATTTTAACTATAAAGGTATGTATAATATTTTTCTGTACTACTGTAATAATACGAGTTAGATTTGGTACATTATTATGGTCAAAACGACATTGTACTTCAACAAAAATACTTTACAGCTCCCTTTATCAGTCCATTCAAATGTTTAAAATACAAAAATACAATATAGCTTACATGCGATACACCTAAAATAAATAAACTAACGTTAAACAAAGGGCGCAGCTTGCACAATTTACTCCTCTTTGATTGTCTCGTTAAGATGACGCAGAAGTGCGTTCCAAAAGAAGAGTTTTTTGGACCCCTACACCCTTCATCCCTTCGAAGCTCTCACTCCGGAGGGTAAACCCTTTGAAGGGATTAGGGCATAGGGATGAGCCCTTCCGAATGGAACGCAGGGAGAGAGAGGAGGAGCGCGAGAGATGGAGAGGAGGAGCGCTAAAGTAAAACTCTGCCCTCTATTCAATATTCCGTTTCACTTGGAAATACGTCACAACACTGGAGAAAAGTCGTTTGCAACTTCCGGTTCACGCAGACTTTAAAAGAACCACAGCAAAAACTATTAGGCTATTACGATTGCAACAAAAGCACTTTTATGAGAGTTTATTAAAACATATGGTATAACTAAGCAATATCACAAAAGCAAGAGAGCTGTTTTCAGAAATATAAGCACAATTGCAAATGTGATACTGATTTTATACAAAAAAAGTTCAATAACCAAAATGTTATTTTAAAAAATGTAATGAAATAATTTCAACATTATTTATGTAATTGTAATTCTACCAAGTCAGATGCAACTTCTGTGCTACCTCTGCAGTGCAAAGATGAATTTTGTTGTTGGTGGTGATTTTCATTTGAGCTCTTTATAGTGTCTTATTTTACTTCTGTTTAAATATAAGACATTTCTCTGGCAGTAAATGTGGATCTCTTAGATGAATTTGAGGAATGTTGGTCTGGTCTTGACTCGGCCTCGCCTTGCATTAAGCCCGGGATACACTGCACGATTTTTGGCTGTCCCAGACGAAAGATTGCCATCCTGAAACAATCGTGGCGATTTCTGTGATCGTGGCTCTTTATCGGTGGTCCTATGTCGTACAGTGAGAGAGGTTCAAAGACAACTGTTTTCCTGGTCTTGCAACCAAAGATAGCCTACAATCAGTTTCTGACAGTGTCAGAAATTCAGCATGATCACTGCTATGACCTATGTCTACTGACCAGCCAATACAAATGCGACATGAAATCAACACGACATGGCGCTAAAACTTAAAACTGCTTACCTCAAGCTCTTCCCTTCTTCTTTCGCCACGGGAACGACACGTCATATTCTTGACATAGTTATTTTAGTAGCATAAAAAACAAAACTGTTATACATATCATATACAGCAGTGGTTCCCAAACCTTAACATCCTCCTGCCTCTCTTCCACTTAGATCACATTCACACCTTTTCCATTAAGAGACAATATTTGCCCCCATTTATTAAAAAAAAGGTAGCTGTCAGGGATATCTGGACCCGTTCATTATTATTTTCATTAGTTTTAGTAATTGACATTTAGTATTCAATGTCTCATGTGTTCTTTGTCTTTGTTTTCCCGCCACTCATCTGTTTTCATGGACACTAACCCTTCATCTGAGCTGCTCATCATTTAGTTCGTCATCTACGTTTACATGCAACCAAATAATCCATTTGTAATCGGATTGACCGCACAATCGGAATGAAAAACGTTCATGTAAACACCTTAATCGATCTGATTGAGCTCGATCCGAATGAAATTTCGATCGGATTGGAAGGGGTGGTTTAATCCTTTTCTGTAAACGCTTGAATCCGACTACTTTCTCAATCGTATTCAGAAGTCTCTGGGGCACACCTTCACGTCTTTATTTGTAAAGATGTATGCCAAAAGACAGTGGCGTATGTATCCCTTCATCACTAACCTAATAGTAATAATAATAGACTAGAAGAATGTAAAAGGCCTACGTTCATTGGAAATACTAAGTCCTCTTAATATTGCCAAGATTTGATGCAAGATTTGACAATATCTCTGAAGCAACCTGGGTTACCACAAGTGTGATTGATATGACGTCACAGACAGTCACATTTTAATAGGAATGTATATAAAACACATATAAACTGATATTTGAATCAGATTATAATGTTTAGAGTACATGTTAACAGATCTGCAATCGGATTCAATTCCTTCGGATTGACGAAAATTGGTGCATTCACTCTTCAGTTGGTATTTGTGTTAATGCACACGTTACACCTTTTTGGATTTACCTGAGTTTATTTTATTATTAAAGGCATAGTTCACCCCAAAAAAATGAAAATTCTGTCATCATTTACTCACCCTCAGGTTGTTCCAAACCGGTATAAATGTCTTTGTTCTGTTGAACACAAAGGAAGATATTTTGAAGAATGTGGGAGACTGAAGAGTTCTGGGGCACTGTCACACCGTAAATGCAACAAATAACAGACAAGGAATAGACTGAAACACAGGGCTTTAATAGAGGGTATGCGCGTGACGTCACCGTCGACCGTTACGACTGCGGTCACGCCCGCTAAGTGGCAAAAGACTGAGCGGCAGCATTGGTTTTCAGCGTGAATGCTGCGAAAAACACACAAAACACATCCAAAACGGGAAAGAGCTTTGTGACTGACTGTAGAAATAGCTTTGACACAAAACCTGAGGTATATATTAAAAACTGCAGAAAGCAACAGAAAAAAAAGCAAATGGATCACTGCAATTCACAGAAACAGCTGGACTCCAGGCAGAGAAACATGGATTTGCAGTTATCATTTTGTGTCAAATTGTTGGATTTTGAGGTAAAATCATACCGTATATATTGTATTGTTATATATTATGTTGACAACTCATCAATTTAATATTTTCCATCTTATATTCTGCATAATTGGGTGTTTTTAAATAAACAACACTGACAAAAACTATACTATAAAACTATATATGTTTTAGGGCTGGACAATATGACGATATAACATTGATATAAGTGATTACGCGGATTTAAACCTACCTATATGGTAGTTATATAAAGCGTTTACAGGCAGATTTGCTTTATGTATTTCCCCGCCGTCGAAATCAGGCACATATAAATGTCAGGAAACATGACTCCTGGTTACATGTCAATATCCATGGATTAGGTTTATTTGACAAGTTGTAAGGAACACATTCAATTCCAACCTTTAGTGTAATCATTTGTTTTACTCGCGTTTTCGCAGTTTCCCCTATTAAATCCAGTCACGCAGCAGGTTCTTTTGCCACTCAGTCCAGCTGAGGGAGCGCGTTTTCGGCGGGAAAGTGACGTCGATGCATACCCTCTATACAGAGCACTAAGGAGCTAATTAACAAGACACAGCTGACAAGACTAAAGAGATACTGAATGAATGACAACAGGTGACAAGAATCAATCAAAGAGACACACAAGGTAACATGCAATGAACACAATGTAACTCTTTTAGAAATGAACTCAGAACCAAAGAACAGAACTCAAACAGTGACAGCACCCCACCCCTCTGGAAGGCGCGTCCTCGCGGCATAATACATCAAATGAATGGGTGGGAGGGAGGGTGACCTGGAGGCTGACAAAGGGGCAGCTTCAGGTGAACAGACATCCACCATGGCGGCGCCAGCAGCACAGGGAACCATGGCGGTGCAGGCAGTTCAGGGGGGCCAAGGTGGATCGACCTCCGTGGCCTTGACTCCTGGCCCGTCCACTATGGCCAGGGACATATGGCACCCCCCCCAAAATTTTCTTGAGAAGAGCTAGGGGTTTATGGACTGGAGCGGGGTGAGTATGGACATGAGGGTGAGTAATTAATGACAAATTTTTGGGTGAATTAACCCTTTAATGTTTGAATTTTATGAGGAACATGACAGAATATGAAAGATTTCCTCAGTGATAGCAGGTTTAAGGCTTCTCTCAAATGTGAATTCTCATGTGCCGGTTAAAGCTTCCTTTTTGAGCAAAACTCTTTCCACATTGAGAGCATGTGTAAGGCTTCTCTCCAGTATGAATTCTCATGTGGCTTTCAAGGCTTCCTTTTTTAGTGAAACTTTTCCCACATTGTTGGCAGGTGAAAGGCTTCTCTCCAGTATGAATTCTCATGTGAACTGTAAGATTTCCTTGTTGATCAAAACTCTTTCCACACTGAGGGCATACAAATGGCTTTTCTCCAGTGTGAACTCTCATATGGACCTCAAGGTTTCCTTTTTTAGTGAAATTCTTTCCACACTGTTGGCAGGTGAAAGGCTTCTCTCCAGTGTGAACTCTCATGTGGACTATAAGGTTTCTATGTTGATCAAAACATTTTCCACACTGAGCGCATATGAACGGTTTTTCTCCAGTGTGAATTCTCATGTGCCTGTTAAGGCTTCCTTTTTGAATAAACCTCTTTCCACACGGAAGACATGTGAATGGCTTCTCTCCAGTATGAAGTCTCATGTGCCTTTTAAGGGTTCCTTTTTGAACAAAACTCATTCCACAATGAGGGCAAGTGAATGGCCTCTCTCCAGTGTGAATTCTCATGTGGACTCTAAGGTTTTTGTTTCGAATAAAATTCTTTCCACACTGTTGGCAGGTGAAATTACTTTTAGCTTCTGTCTTTTGAGCTATTTTTTGTGAGGAAGATTTTTCAGTCTGTGAGCAAATAAAGTGTCCAGTTATGAAATCATGATGTTTCTCATAATGACCTTTCACTTCCATTTCATTCAGTTCTTGACTCTCCTCTTTCAGTGGCATCAGATCTACAGCAAAAAGAGACCAATACAAGTTAACAACAGTTTAATGGCACCAGGCATCAAAATATTTAGACATGTAATGCATCAAAACCAACAACATATAGGCTAGATCCTACCAACTAATGTCAGGAACACACTACACTGCGTTCCAAATTATTATGCAAGAGACAAATCAGTAAGATTTCTGTACAATAAACATTCAGATTTTAGTTTTTCTAAGAAAATGTTTGTTCGTTTATTTATCCATGTCTTTTTAGATAACTGGTATCAATCTCAGACAAAATAATTTGCCAGATCTATGGAAACCCTACTTAGAGGTTGTTCCACATTATTAAGCAAGTCACAGTTCTCATGCAATATGGGGAGGAAGAAAGGTCTTTCTGAAGATGAAAAGCATAAAATGGTGCAATATTGTGCAAAAGGCATGAAAACAACTAATATTGTGTGAAACTGAATGGAGATTATCGAATTATCATAAGATTTGTGAGTGATTTAGAGCACAGCAGAACTTGGTCAGATAAAGGCTTATTGAGGAAAGTTCCTGTCAAAAAAAGTAATTGTATTAAAAGGGCCGCTATAAAAAAAGCCAGTGTTGAGCAGCAAACAGGTATTTGAAGCTGCTGGTGTCTCTGGACTCTCAAGAAGCTCTCCATGCAGGCTGGCAGTTGTGCGTAAAGATGCATTTTAGAAACCACTAACCAAACCTCACAAAAAACATTTACAGTGGGTGTAGAAATACATGAAGACTAATTTTTAAATAATTTTATTCACTGACTAATGCCGTACTACAATGGATTGTCTAAATGGATGGATTTCTGGATGGTTGGTGAATGGCCACCACGTTCCAACAAGACTGCGACGTCAGCAAGGAGCTGGTGGGTGATGATTTGGGCTGGAATACTGGGAAGTGAGATGGAGGGTATTAAAATGACTTTTGCAAGATATGTGGAGTTCATAACTGGCCATTTTCAGCTATGGTATAAAAAGGAGGATAGTGCATAGTACAATGCACTATTGTACAATGCACTATGCACTATCCCATGCTGCAAAAAAACACCACAGCAATAAAACTGTTTGAAAATGTATTTCTAAACCCATTGTAAATGTTTCTCTTTGTGAGGTTTGGTTAATGGTGGCTAAAATGCATCTTTACGCACAACTGCCAGCCTGCATGGAGAGCTTCTTGAGACTCCAGAGACACCAGCAGCTTCAAATACCTGTTTGCTGCTCAACACTGGCTTTTTTTATAGCTGCCCTTTTAATACAATTAATTTTTTTGACAGGAACTTTCCTTAAGAAGCCTTTATCTGACCGAGTTCTGCTGTGCTCTAAATCACTCACAAATCTTATGATAATTCGATAATCTCCATTCAGTTTCACACAATATTAGTTGTTTTCATGCCTTTTGCACAACATTGCACCATTTCATGCTTTTCATCTTCAGAAAGATCTTTCTTCCTCCCCATATTGCATGAGAACTGTGACTTGCTTAATAATGTGGAACAACCTCTAAGTAGGGTTTCCATAGATCTGGCGAATTATTTTGTCTGAGATTGATACCAGTTATCTAAAAAGACATGGATAAATAAACAAACAAACATTTTCTCAGAAAAACTAAAATCTGAAATCTTACTTATATGTCAATTGCATAATAATTTGGAACGCAGTGTACATATTTAGTTGTCTAATTGCTGTCCTTCTCACACTACACGACTGTCTGGGGCAGGGTTGCCATGTTTTCTCAAAAAAACCTGCCCAATTGCTTCTCAAAACTAGCCCAATCACATTTCAGGGGGTACCCCGGTAAAAATTGTGTTCTGGGGGTTAAAATCCACATTTCTGGCAGGATTCCTGGTAAAATTTACATTCCAAAGGCTAAATATCATGTTACTTGGAGTTGCCTCAAAACCACGGACTTGGCAACACTGGTCTGGGGTATCATTTAGTTGCTGTTGGGTGCACATTACATGACGGATTTGCGACAAGGTGTGAGGCAGGAATCGAAAGACTTTACACAAAATTTCAATAGGGAGATTCGTCGACAACTAACTACATACGAGAAGTGATACAGGACATAACAGAAGATGAAAAGACTGGATTTCTTCCTGTTAAAAAAGGTAACCCTTAAGAAGCATGTGATCTAAAGTTGTCTGTGCACTAATATGCAGCGAGAGAAAAAAAAAAAAAAAAGAGTATGAAGGAGAGAATGGTTGCTTGCAGAAGCCATGCTTGCTGATGTTCTGTATTTTGCTCTCTCATTGGCTGTAGGTTGTCGCAATGTCATTTCCAGTCAAAACACATTTCACACTGCAGGACTCTTGAGTTGCAGACAGACCCAGATATATATAATATTTAGCGGGTGTCAGCGGCGCATTAGCGCTTCGTTCAGATTATGCCTTTGATCGTACACACTGCATTTTTCACTCATGTGAACGAGCAACGAATTACCTCCAATTTGGGGCATTTGTCAGTAATTTCCACAAAACTGTCTGTAAGTGAAATTTGGAGCTGCAAAACTACTGCAGTTTGTGCCCGGCTTAAGATACTGAAAGAGATTTTACATGTTATCTCAGAACCTCGTCAATATTGTTAATTCTTAACGTTAGTTAAGAATTAATCTCAGTGTGGTATGGGAACAGCTCCAGTCAAGACTGCAAAGCCCTGCAGAGAGTTGTGCGCTTAGCTGAGCGCATCTCAGGGTCTGCTCTTCCCTCTCTGCAGGACATCTACCTCAAACGCTGCAAAAGCAGAGCTGTTAAAATCATCAAGGACTCCATCCACCCCAGTAATCATCTTTTCACTCTGCTGCCATCTGGTAAGCGCTTCCGTAGTCTGATGGCAAAAACCGAGAGACTTAGGAGGAGTTTCTTTCCCCAGGCCATCAGACTCCTGAACTCATAACCTGCCTCTTAACTTCTTCATGTCTTCACTTAATATGCACTTTATCAGTAAGATAATTCATAATTCACTACCTCACATTGACATACTGAAAGTGTTAACCTGTTTGCACATTTGCCTCTTGTACATTCCTGTGTATCTTAATATTTAAGACTACAGTATAATGCACATATGCACATTGCCTCTTGCACATCCCTGTGTATCTTAATATTTAAGACTACAGTTTACTCTCATGCACATTATTTTCCATTCCATATTTAATTCTACAGTATACATCTTTTTTTTTTTAAATTTTATTATTATACTTTTATTGTTTACTTTTATTTAATTCTTTCATAGTTATAGTTATGTATATTTTCATCTGTGTTGTATTCTTTAATAATTGCACTGTCCATGGAGCGGACCTGACTCTCATTTCACTGCTGGTTATATATGCTCTATATAATTGTGCATGTGACAAATAAAAATCTTGAATCTTGAATCTAGTTTACGATAAACATTTTGAAAGCTTTATATTTTAGTAGCTGAACAACTTTAAACTAAAGGATTTATACTTTCATTAATTTGATACACTACTCCACATAGAAAGAACAGACATGCCAACTAGTTACTGACCTGATGCAGACTAATATACACATAGCTGAAGCAGATTGATACCACCTTGGTCTGGAGCAAGGTTCACATAAGGTAACGTAAAAATAATTGGGGCAGTCTGAAATCTGCCCCAATAGCTCTAAATTAAAGCACACTAAAGTAGGGATGTGCACAAATAGTCGAATATTCGTTCTGTAATTAATATTCGAAAAATAAAAATACTATTCGAATTTTACTATGTTGCTTTGCTGGCCGTAAATGCAGTGAATCCATGATAAATCCTAAGCAATAAAACTCGCAGCTATAACTAAATGCACCGGGTGGTGCTGTGGAGCGTGTTTAACAAGTTAATTTTATTTGATTGTCACATAATGTTGTCGTCTGCCTCGCAAAGTTTGGAATTACTTAGATGAAAATTATCTTACAAAATGGAATTACTTTTGATAAAATTAATTAATGAAACAGAGTTATAATATCAGCACCATATTGAGAAAGCACATGAAATCTAAATACCCGTCAAATGAGGAAAGACAGCTGTCCATCACTGCATTCACGACAGGTAAGCGCAACTGTAAGTTATCCCCGAGTGAGCCAAGATGATAACTTATCTGATAGCAAAATGATTTTGAGACATATGCTTCCTTTAAGTTTCGTCGAGGGAGATATATTTACGAACAGAAAACAAAGTGCTACTGTTAGAAACTTAGCTTAGCACACCGTTATGTATTGCCATCTTTGTTTCTGCAACGTCTGTCAGCACGGCTCGTTTTCTCACCCGAGCATGTGGATATTATTGTTTTTCTCAACATGAACATGTGAAACAATATAAACACGATAACCATATACTGACTCGAGTGTATTATGTACGTTTTGAACAATAACTGCCGCTGTCTGCTTTATTAGTATTTTTCCCGCTCGCGCTGCTTGAGATTAAATGCTTTGGTTCTTAATATTTTTTGTTTACACATATTGTTTAATGCTTTGAACTAAAAGAAAACCTTGAGATATAATGTACGCTTGTTGTGTATATTGCCTAATCGTAAGCTTGTTCAGAAATGGTTACAAAATATTGATGAATATAAAACAATAACGTCTTTCTCGTTTAACCTCATTTAAATAAACGAATATTAGTTTTTTACGAGCCCAAATATTCGAATACAATATTTTGGAAAAATGCCCATCCCTACACTAAAGTTCCATTTTGTACCACAGATATACATTGGAAATCTGTGGCCCGCTGCCCCGCTACATGCCTGCCAACGCCACATGTTAATTTTTAATATATCCTGCTCACTTTACGACTTAGAAAATCTGAAAAAACATTTGTTATAAAATTCTGAACACGTTTACAATTTATTATTGATTCAGTTAATATAGCTTTCTATGTTTTGGATGAATATTTTGCCCTACCTGCCCTTACAGACGAGTCACGGCTGTTTTGATGTAAAAATTACTCGCATAATATGAGCATATTAAGGAAAAAAGATGCATGGCCCCTTTAAATAAAGCTGAAATCATGCCGTTTTTAGAATGAAACCAACCTGTTTGTTCCTCAGTAACTTCATGTTTCACTCTGAATGTTTCTTCAGTCTTCACATCTTCACGCTCCTCTTTAATAAAGGCCTTTTTTGTTTGTTCCTCAGTATCTTCTTGTTTCACACGAAATGCTTCTTCAATCCTCATTTCTTCATTCTCCTCTTTAATAAACGCCATCTTTATACTAGTACCTCATGAGGATCAGCTGCTTCACCACTTGTTTTTCTGAGTGTTTGGACAATTATTGAGAATAATTACCAGAAATAAAAATGAATTCAAACTAAATATCTAGGTGTGTCTCAATCAGCTTCCTAATTCAGTAGTCAGTCTGGCTGACTTACCAGTGCACTAATAGTTAATAGCCTTAAATGACCTGATTAGCAAAAAACACTCAAAATTGATAATGAAAGAACACAAATTACTAAGACACTCAATATTTCGTTATGGCTTATATTTATGTTTAATGATTTGTATATTACATTTATTAATTAACACTTTCATAAAACATTTGCTATTAGTTTTAAAGTTGTCTTTACACGTGTTTGTGTTTATGTTCTCATTGCATTTACACTGTTTTGATCAGCATGTGTCATCAGCGTAAGACGATTGAAGCGCTTTGAAACATTGAATCATTTTGAAAAGCTCAGTTTTTCTATCACTATGTGTCAGTGGCCTAATTCGTGTTTATGATAAACCGATTCACCATATTGGGGGTCAAATGGGAAGCACCTTTTCTATTACTCATGGAAGAGCTTTATGCTCTTAAAAATAACATGCATTATTGTTAAAGCATGTTGTGCTTAATAATAAGTAATTCATTTCACAGTTCTCTGTTAAAGTGTCTGAAAGTGTTATGTCGGTTTTACATAAAAAACAAACCTTTTTTCATTTGAATCACAGATGCAGGAGACCCAGTGCAGGCTTATGACATCATGTCATCAGACCAAAATAAAAGTCTTCCACACACTAAAATCATAGAAATTGAACACTTAGAAAACATTGAGATTTTAACTCTTTTTCACCCATTCCCAAAGCTTTCGATACCACTGTTTTTTTTTTTGTTTTTTTTTCAGCTTCCAGTTTATATCTAAATGTAAGCAAAACCCAGCTGTAACTGTAAAACCCAGCCAAAAGACATACAACTTTATCACCCGTGATTATACAGTACACTACAGTAAAGTATACAGTAAACAATATATGAATTCTTGCAATTTTTTTGTACAAAAAGCCAAATTTATTAAGACACTGTCTTTTCAGAAATTTAAAGTGAACTAAAGGTAAATATTAGTTCAATATATACTAAAAAATGACTATATCCCTAGAAAAATTAACATTAATATGTGATTTTTTATGCTGAGCTTTCTGTGGAGTTCAGCAGGTGTAAATTGTGTCTGTGTTCACTCATTAGTCGTCACATTATGTTGGTGTTTTGGTTTCATTTTCATGGACTTTTAGTTTGTATTGCTTTATTTCCTGTGTTTTATTCATCAGTTCACAGTGGTTTCATATTTAGTTCATTATTTTGTGTATATATAGCCTTCTGTTCTCTTCGTTCATTGTCTTGTGTTTGCTGTGTATGGAACACTGTTTCATTTTAGTTTTAATTAGACTGAACTTTTTTATCAATACTTATCACATTTATCACATTAATGCTTAACAGTTTTCTTGCTTTATTAATCTTCAACTGATTCTTGGAAGATCATAATGTTTATACATTTTATATTTTTAGATTCAAACTAACTTTATATGTCCACACTTTAATATTAGAAAACAAACAAACTGACTTTTATAGTTGTTTCAATGCTGACGTGTGATGTATGAACTCTGTTTTATGAATTTTTTTTACTCTAAACATTAAAGTTTTACAATTTAGGCATTATCTAATACTCTTTCAATAGTAGTTAATATTTCACAAACAATTCTACTCTGAATTCCACTAACATCTATTTAACTATATTCTGCGCACTTTTTTTATTTATTTTTTTTATTCAATATTAACAAGAACAGAGTATATTTTACAAACAAGAGTACATATAACCATACATGTCAGGGGTAATACAAAAAACATAAAAAATAAAAAAAAATAAAAAATAGAGAGAAAAAAAGAAAAGAAAAAAGAAACAAACAAAAAAAGGCATTTTACATGAAATTGTATCTATTAAACAACTGCATAGTTTTTATTGCTTTCAAGTTTTTACTTGTAGATATTGTCTCTAAATATATTCTGTGCACTTTTGTAATTTTAGCCAGTGAACAGGGCTTTTATTTTGGCGTGACGTTTTGACGTCATAAGCCGGCGCCCCGTTCTTGCATCTGTTCAGCTGAGGAAAGGTTTGTGTTTGAAAACATACAAATCGTTCAATGTAGTTTTTAGAAGCGATACAAAATGAATTATTTATCAATGAATGTAACATTACAACGATTTATTTAACATTAATGTATGTTATTTCTGTCAGTAAAGCGCATCCACATGAGTATCAGAAAAGGTGCGTATCGTTTCGCTGCTTATATCTCAAATCAGTTTATTATAATCACGAATTCGGTCGCTGGAATGTTTTGATTGGAGAAACGGACCTTTTCGAAACTCCGAGTCAATTGAACCAAATGCTTCGCATAATGATTCAGTGATTCGAATCGCTTAAACCATCGCGCGCTGACGACACATACTGGTTAAAACAGTGTAAATGCAACAGAAACACAAATGTGTAATGAGAACTTTTACAAACCAACTGCAAATGTTTTCATGAAAGTAGAATTAAGTTATCTACAAATCAATAAAGAAAAATGTAATATCAAAATAATGTATGTATAATTTGTGCTCTAATTTGAAGCTCTAGTTTTGAGTGTTGTTTTTGTCTAATCAGTTCATTTAAGACCATTAACTCTAACTCCCTTTTACCAGTGGACTGATTACTGAACTAGGGAGCTGATTGAGACTACAAAGATGGCGTTTATTAAAGTGGAGAGTGAAGACATGAAGATTGAAGAAACATTCAGTGTGAAAGAAGATACTGAGGAACAAACAGGTTGGTTTCATTCTCAAAACTAAACTCAGTCATTTGATCCTTATTAAAATGTTCAGCTCTACAGAATTGAATGATATTTGAAAGTGACATAAGGCGAACTATTAGGGCTGGGTAAAAAATATTGATTTCTCGATTTTAATCGATTCTCATCTCGATATCGATTCTTAAATCCCAAGAATCGATTACACTAGTCTGTTTTCAGTTGATGAATGAGCAGAATATGTAGCGCCTCCCATCCAATAAATCACAATAATCGTTGTGCTTTGTTACTTTTGATATGAAGCAAAGTCTCAGATTTCAAATGATGTCCATCTTATTATGAGATTCAAAAAATAAATACCGTTTTGCCGCTGTTTAATGTGATGTGACAGACCGCTCTAACGCCTGAGAAGTGGCAACACGGAGGCATTCAACACGATCGAACATAATTTCATATTTAGCTCCCTCGAAAAATTTGGTTTTTGGCAGTAAATTCAATTCTTTTATAAAAACGTTATATAAAGACATCAATAGTTCTATATCCCTTTCATTTGGAACATCCCAGAGATTCAACATTTCACGAGGAATTAGACAAGGATGTCCCATTTCCCCTTTTCTATTTATTTTAACAGTAGAAATGCTCACTATCCTGATAGATAAAAACAGCAACTTTGATAGACTCAATGTATTTGGAAGACAAATTGGTATTAGTCAATTAGCTGATGACACAGTGATCTTTTTAAAGGACCAATTTCAAATTGATAAAGCCATTCAACTTTTCCAAAGCATCAGGCCTACACTTAAAGGTGGTACAGAGGATCTTTTCGTCGACTGAGTTTTTGAAATGAGCGCATTGTTAAGAACAACCCCCCTTCTTCACAGCTCATTTCGAGTGAACGCCTCCCAAAACTCGTGCACGAGTATTGGAACACGAGTATTTACCACCGGCATTCGCTGTGTTATTAAGCCGGGCACACATTTAACGACAACCAAAACATTCTAAGACTATGCTCAACATACAGCGATTGATTCCTGCTCCTGAAGCAGATTTATATACTTTCACATGGAATTTGAACACCGACTGTAATCGCAGACTGAACGCAACTGGCTCTGACTGGATGCGTTTGAGCGCGATCAGTCATAAGTATCAGTTTACATTCATAATCGGCCTTACAATCGACTTAAAGCCGCGCACTTACTTAGTGGATTCATTATGTCGGACTCTCCGCAGGTAACTCATAATCTGCAGTTGTTACTCCTGTCTCCTGACAAAAACATTGCATGCGGCGCCTGTGGATTGTGGAAAGTTACTGGAGCGCGCAGCCGAGCATCTCTCACAAGGAACGTCATGGCAGTGATTGACAAGCCAGAGGGCCAATCCGCTCACGTCTCTCACAAGTAACGTCATAGCAGTGATTGACAAGCCAGAGGGCCAATCCGCACACGTCTCTCACAAGGAACGTCATGGCAGTGATTGACAAGCCAGAGGGCCAATCCGCGCACGTCTCTCACAAGGAACGTAATGGTAGTGATTGACAAGCCAGAGGACCAATCATTTACGCGATGATCGCGTTAACGATTGGCGGATGTTTTTAAGGCCCTACCTCGTGCACAGATGATGTATATTAATAATATTCCTTTCAGTGCACCTAATAAATAGTCTTTTATCAGTGAGTAAAGACAGTTTCAAGTAATATTGCAAAAATGTATAAAACAAAACATCCTCTGTACCACCTTTAAACTTGAACAAGTATGAGTTACTTGCAATTCATGGCAGCAAACTAGACACTTTATGTAACATACCAATAAAAAAATCTGTAAAATACTTGGGGATAACTATTACTAGAGATAGTAATCAAAGTGTCCAAGCAAAAACTATTCTCAATAACTGGATACAAAGAGAGATCTCAATTTAAGAGTTTTATTGACTAAAATGGAATTAATCTCCAGGTTTGTTTATCCAGCCTCCTCCTTAGCTATCCCACCTTACTAAAAGAATGTAATATTGCATTATTTAACTTTTATTTGGAAAAATAAGTATCACTATATTAACAAAAATTATTTAGTTTGCAGTTACGAAGAAGGGGGATTAAATGTTATTGACTAAGAAATAATTAATTGTGTTTTAAAAACTCAATGGTTAAGATCATTTCTTTGTAATACAAACTGCTTATGGTTTACTGTCTCTTCTTCAATATTTGGGAAAGTAGGTGGCTTGGAATTTTTAATTAGATGTGACTTTGATTTGTCCAAATTTCCTCTTAAATTGTCTGCTTTCCATCAACAAGTGTTGGAAATGAGAATTTTCTCACTTTAGTCCACACAAAACTTGTATTTGGAACAACTGTTTTATTTTGGACCATAACAAATCTTTATTTTATGAAAACTGGTTTCAAAATAACATTTCTTCCATATTGGACATGATGGATGACTATGGTAATGTTCTCAGTTACATTGATTTTTGTTCAAAACATGGGTTTGTATGTCATCCTAAAGAGTTTTATAATGTTGTAAATGCCATACCAAAAAACATGGTAGTATTTGTAAAAGGGATTCTTTTACATTACTCTGTGACATTCTCGCTCCCATCTCCTTGTCTGGGTGAATTGTTTTTTAGTGATCATAAATGCAACAACAAACATATAAGAAGTGTTTTCATTGATAAACTTCATCCAAATAGAATTAAACGATATTATGTTTTCAAAGATTTTAACCCTAAAGAGGTGAAGGAAATGAGAATGAATTATCTTACCTTTCCAAGTCTCTCTAAAATGAAAGAACTTCATTTTAAAATAATAAATGCTTCTCTTGATGCCCTTTCAAATGAAAAAGCTACTACAGTTGCCAATTTATTTTAGTGAGCTAAGTGCCTTTTAACTCCTTGCTACCCCTTGTAAGAACTTACTTTTCTACAAATGCTTTCTATTATTAATTTTACTTTATTATTTTTTTTTATTTATTATTTATTCTTTTTAATAATTTTTTGTTCATTGCCCTTTACGATTGAACATTTTACGTAAAAAAAATCAATGTTACATATTGCAATTGCAACTATGTCTGCCTTTGAGAATTGTTAATATTGTTTGTTCAATACCTATTTTGTATGTACATTTGTTTATATGCTATATAAAAAAAAAAAAAAAGCGGCAACATGGAGCGCATGTGAACATCCTCTCCTCAGCTTTAATAGGCCTACCAGTTACAGAGCGAAATAAACACGACTAAACATCTGGAGGTATGTTAAAAGATACAGTACATCTTACCGAAATCTGTATCAATATCCGTGTAATAGCTCAATCAGTGTTTCAACCTCTGAAAGACGTCAATAAAACAGCTTGTAAACAATGTCACGTAACATCACATTTACCTCAGAAAAACATTCAGTGACCATAAACTCATTAGTCAGCTAGAAAAGTGAACTCTAGAAAGCAGCATTCTGATAAATATAGCTATACACCATTACATATTCATTATAATTTTTAATGTTCTTCAATATTTAATGCATGTTTGAATAAATCTGTTATGACAGCCGCAATTTAAATGTTTATATTTCAAAAGACGAATTGGAGTAGAAATATGATTATGTACATCTAAACTCTATAATAAAAACATCATTGAGTGTAATTTAAGTGTTTAAGTTCATTTAAACTTCAATATTATTATAGTCGTACCAACTGACTCCCATGTGTAGTTTACAGCATTAGTTGAGAGATTTTTTTTTTCCTCTAGAAAATGTGCCATGTACTGTTACAGGGGGCAACTTTTTAAGCAATGTTGCCGAGCAACGTTGCTTGGGCACTTTCCCACTGAGAATGAGCAACAAATTTCTATCTGGATACGTTAGATCGGTCGTGGTCAATTTTTTGAGATCCTCCAATCAGAAAGTTAGCAGCCGATCACGTGACCGGTTCGGAGATTTCAGAAAAAATTCAAACAAGATGGCGGCCTCTCAGCGGCAGTGGAGCGGAGAAAAGGAGTGTGAACTTATATCTTTTTACGCTATCTTACGCTAGTAAGTTGTCGTGCGTCAACCCAAAACAGGGAATTTACCTCATATTTTGCTTAAAATACCAACAACTGTCCAATGTAATCTGCGTAAGCTGTAATAATTAAGCCATTGAATGTTTTCAGTTAAATACTAAAAAGACGATGTCAGTTTAACGGCTGTAGTAGCGTAGGCTGTAGGGTGTATGGCACATGAATGTAGTTTTTGATGCGATCGACACGGGTTCGAATCCGCCTTTTGCTGAACCTTTTCGCTCTTCTCCCTTTTCCTATCAAGAATCAGATCGGAAAGGCATTCATTTTTTATAAAAATGAAGAAAATATTTGAAAATTCAAAATAAAGTGCCTAACAAGTGCTCAAAAAGTTGCCACGTGTATCATCACCTTAACTGAAATACTACATCCAAAATATTCGATATCGAATCGAAATCGAATCTAAAGCATGTGAATAGTAATCGAATTGAATTGTGAAAATTGTCAATACCCAGCCCTTCTAACTATGGTAACCCATATTCTGAATTTGTCCGATGCATTTAACCTCTCCAGTTAGTGCACACGCATTAGGTCGTTTGCTAATCGACGCCCCTAAACATTTTCTGATTGACGCTTAATAATAATATTTATCCTCTAGTGCGTCTCCTAATTGACGACGACTTTGAGCAAAACAGCATCCACCTACTTCCTTTGCTACAAAGCAAATTTAGATCAGAATCATTGAATCATCAAAATCACAGGTTATCAGTTTGTTGATTACTCAATAGGTAATTTAATTACATTTAATCAACCAGCACTGCAAAATTTTCCACTGTTAGAACACATTCAGTCTTGGTAAATACTTTTCTATTTTT
>RJVU01051426.1:936422-953874 GCA_003731715.1 Anabarilius grahami | reverse complement strand
AACCTCACAAGGCTGCCCGTCATGATTGAACAAGCAGTGGGCAGAGCGGTCAGCACTGAGACTGGGACTATTAACCGCAATATGGATAACATCATGGAGAAGCTCCCGGCTTTGCAAAGGCAATTGGACCGATTCGGAGACCAGAATGGGCTAAGAGAGTAGCTGTGCAAATTGAATGCGACTATTCGCCACAAGACAAAACAATCCCAATCTTATATGCTTTCGGCTCCCATCAACCAGCACTGGCCTCAGCCAAGGCCGCTGTTGGAACAACAACTCCCCCGGAAAAGCACTGCAGTGAGACGCTCTTGTGTTCCTTCCCCCAATCCCACAGACAACCTGCTGATTGTTGACTATGTCTGGGACCTGATCAAGGTTGTCTCCATGGCAACTTGCTGTGTATCGCTTTAACAATCCTGCGGACTGAGGCACCTAGATTTGATGCCAGGAGTAGCGACTCTACAGGCCTACACAG
The DNA here is from genome assembly GCA_003731715.1 of Anabarilius grahami. Classification (NCBI taxonomy): domain Eukaryota; kingdom Metazoa; phylum Chordata; class Actinopteri; order Cypriniformes; family Xenocyprididae; genus Anabarilius; species Anabarilius grahami. The sequence goes on along the minus strand of RJVU01051426.1, from coordinate 953,399 downwards.
ACAAGAACTTTTACATACACGCACACATACTTACATATATATTGATATGCATTCACCAACCCAACCCCTAATCCCTCGCCTTCGCCGCTTTGTACCGCCAGTCTGGCAAACGGGTCTGTGACCAGCGCTTTCTAGCTGCAGGACCGGATGGCTGTTTGCCTGTGCTGGATTATCTCCATCCCCCCACTCCCCCTCCCGTTGCAAGTCGTGTATTATGTTGTATTGATTATGTGCTTATGTTGCTGAGGTGTTTTTTTCCTGTTCCCACACTGTACTCCCCTCAGGAGCATAGTCTGGGGTGGTTTTTTTTCTCTCCTCCCCTTCCTCGTGTTATGCTGTATTTCTTCCAAATTCCCTGTCTTCCTGTTCTGTCTACCCCCTTGTCATATTGTATGTATGTATGTATGGACAGGTTGAAGGACAATTTCGCTGGTACCTGTGACTAGTGACAAATAAAGGGCTTCATTCATTCATTCATATACAAGGAGAAAAGCAGAGGACCTAATACTGAGCCCTGTGTCACACCATACTTGTGTTTGATCAGAGGTCTCTTCATTTACACGAACAAATTAGTAGCGGTCAGATAGGTGACATGGTATATGAAGCCTATATTAAAAGCTCATTATGATTTAGTGTTCTTAGTAGGCTAATCAAGTGATTAATTAAAAATAAATATGTGATTATTCGACTAATGGTTTAAATGAATGACTGCTAGTCGACTAGAAAAGTCTTTAGTCGGGGGCATTCCTAATGTTTTTACATTAGCTTTTGATCATGTATGAGTGTTGTGGTATTGTCACTTTAGAGTTCTTCTTGAATGGTGTGTGCTGATGTTTAACATTTGTGGTTATTAATTTCTACAATGATTACATTGAACAGCACTGTGATCAATTATGTTGTTTTATGTGCTTAATAAATAAAATTAGATTACTTGAAAGTGTTTGAGACATGTCATAAAGCATAGCGTAGGCCTAAACAATATTGCCAATAGGTTCTGAGATTACAGGTAAAACCTCTTTTAGTAGCTTAGTGGGTATAGGATCCAACATACATTTTTTGTTGGTTTTGATGCTTTATATGACTAAATGTTTTGATGTCTGACTGTGCCATTAAACTGGTGCTAACTTGTATTTGTCTCTTTTCGCCTTAGACTTGATGCTGCTGAAAGAGGACACTGAAATACTAGATGAAATGAAGGAAGAACAGTATGACAAACATCAGGATTTCACAACTGGAGAAAAATTTAGTTGCTCAGAGACTGAAAATTCATCCTCACGAAAAACGGCACTTAAGACAGTAACTATAAGATATTTCAACTGCCAGCAGTGTGGACAGAGTTTTACTAAAAAAGCAAACCTTAAAATCCACATGAGTGTTCACACCGGTGAGAAGCCTTTTACCTGCCCTCAGTGTGGAAACAGTTTCTCTCAAAAAGGAAGCTTTAACAGGCACATGAGAATTCACACTGGAGAGAAGCCTTACATGTGCCTTCTGTGTGGAAAGAGCTTCACAGCAGAACTGAACCTAAGATGTCACATGAACCTTCACACTGGAGAGAAGCCATTCAAATGTGATCAGTGTGGAAAGAGTTTCGGACATAAAGTAACACGTAATATCCACATGAGGATTCATTCAAGAGAGAAATGTTTTACATGTCATCAGTGTGAAATGAGTTTCACAGACAGGAAACACCTTAAGAATCATGTAATAACTCACACTGGAGAAAAGCCATTCATGTGCCATCATTGTGGAAAGACTTGCATAAACAAAGCAAATCTTGATATTCACATGAGAGTTCACACTGGAGAGAAGCCTTTCATCTGCCTTCTGTGTGGAAAGAATTTCACACGTAAGGCAAACCTTGAAGTTCACATGAGAGTTCACACTGGAGAGAAGCCTTTTACATGTCTTCAATGTAAGATGAATTTCACATATCAAAGAGACCTGAATCGTCATTTGCAAACTCATCCTGTAAATACATTGCCGTGTTAATCAGTGTGACAATGTGTCCTGCAAAGTTTAGCTCCAACCTAAATTAAACACACCTGAACCTAATCAAGCTAATACTAGGCATACTAGAAACATCCAGGTTGTTGTGTTGAGGCAAGTTATAGCTGGACTCCCTTGCTTTAGATGTTCCAAATACTTTAAGATGGCAGTTATCTTAACCCTTATGAAAAAGCTTTACTCAGGAGAACTGGTTTATATCTAAAATATTTTATGTCTAAAACATGTTCAGTTTTACAGTTACGGTATCTGAGAACAATTTCAGTCAGGATTTAGCCCCTTTGTTGCACAGAAACACCTGCGGGCGATGAGGTTGATACCTGTCTCTGCACTGTGACAGTGGAACAGCAGCTGAAAGACAAAATATACTATGGCCTGGTTTCACAGACAGGGCTTAGCCTAAGTCAGGATTAGACCTTAGTTCAACTAGGGCATTCAAGTAGCTTTTATAAACATACTGGTGTGCATCTTGAGACAAAACAATGACACTGACATATTTTAAGATATGTCAGTACAAGTTGCTTTCAGTTAAAACATTTATTTCAGTCTAGGACTAGTAAATCCACAATTCCTTGTGAAACGGCATTTAGACAAAATGGGGTCTTTTAATATGTCAACAAATGCTTGTTTTTTTTTTAATATGCATGCCAAGTTTTTTTTGGAAAATAAATATAGTCAAGTATTATAGTCAACACATTGAAATGTATGTGGAAAATATTTAAAGCTGTAATTAAACAATTTTTTTAATGCTTTATAATCAAATTTTTTCTTTGACCAAAAAGTGTAAGAAACATTTTCTTTAGAGCAGTGGGTGATTACTAAAGTCTTAAACAAGACACAACTCTTTAAATGGAGGGTTCAAATCAGTGGTCTAGATCAGGGTAGAACATGGACATTTATTTCTAAATTATAACAGTTTTGATGCAGAAGCGGCTTCTGACTATAAATTTAGGTAGGGTAAATTCTGGGTTTTAGTGTTTAGTTTATGATAAACATTTTGTAAGCTTTATATTTTAATAGCTGAACACAACTTTAAACATAAGGATTTATACTTTCAGTAATTTGATACACTACTCCACATAGGAAGAACAGACATGCCAACTAGTTACTGGTCTGATGCAGACTAATATACATATAGCTGAAGCAGATTGATATTGTCATAATATGAGCATATTAAGGAAAAAAAGATGCATGACCCCTTAAAAGGGAACTGAAATCATGCCATTTTGAGAATGAAACCAACCTGTTTGTTCCTTAGTATCTTAATTTTGGATCTCAGCATGTGTCCTCAGCAGCGATTTAAGTGTTTTGAAACATTTAATCATTTTGAAAAGCTCCGTTTCCCTTTTGAAAGCGGTCACTTCGACACTGCGACAGCTTTACTGCGGGAACTCCTCTCCTTCTCTGAAATTTCTGAAAATTTTATAGGCTAATGGCAGTTCGAAAAACTGTTACGAGCTATGCAAATACTAACAGGCTTACCTGTATAAGTGGCAGAGCGGCAGCTGCATCAGAATCTTCCCCTGCATGCTACTGCCATAGTCAAAGACGCAACAGAAGAAACTGCTCTCTTTACCGCATTCGATGGCAACTTTTTGCAGTATCTGCGTGGGTCCCATCGACCTGCCGGACCCACACGAGCATTGCATCGCCTGCCTGGGCCTGGCCCATGCTGAAGGCCACCTTCTCCAAGTCGGACTGTGTCCACTGTGCTGACCTGCCTGTTCATGCGCTGAGGACTCGGAGGAAAATTGCTTGTAGCATTAGGGGGACGAGCCCCGCCCTTGGGACAAAGATGACGACACGCCCCCAGGCTGCCATCCTACATCTATGCCCCGTTCACCTTGCGGACGATAGCTTTCGTCCTCCCGCCGTTGCGGACTTCGTTTCCATCGGTGCCAGAGAGGATGAGGACTCCATGTCCATCTTGGCTTCTGAGAAGGACTGGGCTGAGTCAGAGCCAGATCGTTCCGAGGCCGAGGGCCCTACTGACCTCCACAACAAGTTCACTAGGGTCCTTGCAAAAGCAGTTAAGGAATTTGACCTTAACTGGGATGCTCCGGAAGAACCTCCCAGAAGTAAGCTCAACTACTGGCACTTCCAGTCGGGCTGTCGCATGGCCGCTTCGAGGAAGAGGATTCCATTTTTTCCAAATCACACTGCTCCGAGGACATTTTTGCCGCAAGCAGTGGTCGGGATTCGGGAAGCAGCGCCACTGATCAAAGAGGAGTCTGCGTCGTGACCGAGGACTGTCCCCAACTGCTAAACTTTCGTCCTGATGGTCCTGCAAAGAGGAGAGAGCTCACAGGAGGTCAGACCCCCAAGCGGCATGCAACAATTGCAATTGTGTTATGCATGTTTGTTCAATAAAAACACACACACCCCTTCACAAAAAGAGCTTTTTCATCCTCTGCCTGTCATTTCTGCATCACTCAGTCCATACCTGCTCAGTGTGTCCGGGATGCCGGCAGCACTCTATCAATCATAAATATATCCGCGGACGAACGTTGACAAGTTTATTATTAACAGACCGTTTCCCCACCAGCACACTTAGCCTCGCTGGGGCACGGCTCCGGTCTGCATACGTCACCACCAGCATCCGTGACTGAAAGAATACAGCCGCCAAGTCAGTTCATAGGCATGTGGAGAGCCATTCCAGGCATCTTGCCTTGGCTGCTGAGTATAATTCAAAACAGGTATTCCCTTTAACCCTCTGGAGTCTGAGGCTGATTTGGGGCCTGGAGAGGTTTTGACATGCCTGACATTTGTGCTTTTTTCAGTTGTTCATAAACATATTAATGGAAAAAGTGTCATTACACTGTATTCAGCACAAACTAGGCTACAATAATATGTGAGGAACATGTATGTACATGTTNGCATGGCCGCTTCGAGGAAGAGGATTCCATTTTTTCCAAATCACACTGCTCCGAGGACATTTTTGCCGCAAGCAGTGGTCGGGATTCGGGAAGCAGCGCCACTGATCAAAGAGGAGTCTGCGTCGCGACCGAGGACTGTCCCCAACTGCTAAACTTTCGTCCTGATGGTCCTGCAAAGAGGAGAGAGCTCACAGGAGGTCAGACCCCCAAGCGGCATGCAACAATTGCAATTGTGTTATGCATGTTTGTTCAATAAAAACACACACACCCCTTCACAAAAAGAGCTTTTTCATCCTCTGCCTGTCATTTCTGCATCACTCGCCCTGTCCCTGAGCAGCACGGAGCCGCAGTCCATACCTGCTCAGTGTGTCCGGGATGCCGGCAGCACTCTATCAATCATAAATATATCCGCGGACGAACGTTGACAAGTTTATTATTAACAGACCGTTTCCCCACCAGCACACTTAGCCTCGCTGGGGCACGGCTCCGGTCTGCATACGTCACCACCAGCATCCGTGACTGAAAGAATACAGCCGCCAAGTCAGTTCATAGGCATGTGGAGAGCCATTCCAGGCATCTTGCCTTGGCTGCTGAGTATAATTCAAAACAGGTATTCCCTTTAACCCTCTGGAGTCTGAGGCTGATTTGGGGCCTGGAGAAGTTTTGACATGCCTGACATTTGTGCTTTTTTCAGTTGTTCATAAACATATTAATGCAAAAAGTGTCATTACACTGTATTCAGCACAAACTAGGCTACAATAATACGTGAGGTACATGTATGTACATGTTTGTGTTTTTGAAGGAATAACGTGGTTATTGAAAAAACAAAAAATTTAAGTCACTGAAATAAGGCCAAAAATATATATTAAAACTGTGTTCACAAGATTTCTGGTTTTGGAGGTTGTAGGCTAGGGTTTTTGCTTCAAAGTTTTGTAAAAATTATAATGCCTACTTGTTCATATAAAACAATATATTGATTTAGTTTTTGTAAGACACTTTTTGTCAAGAAACACAGTATCATCATGAATCATCATGAATAATGGGTCATTTACACCTGAGAAGACAAAAGAATCGCATAAAGAAGCTCTAATGAGCTGCATAATAATGGGCCTCATTATTTCAGTCAGGTAGGCTGTGAAAAAACCTTCTGTGATGTCTCAAGCTCATCATGGTGTATATGAAACATACAGAAAACTATTATTACAATATAAAATAATGGTTTTATATTATATTCTTTAAAATATAATGTATTTTTGTGATGCAAAGAGTCTGAATATAGGCTTTTAGTTTAAAAGCATGCACATTTGGAGAAATATTGGATTCTCATATGTTTATGTCAATTTTCTATACAGAGGAGTTATATTTATTTAATATTCATTGTCATTACTATGAGTGCTGGTGTTTTCAATTCATACTTGCAGCCAGAGGGCGCTCTGTACACCTTTAGTCCACAAATTATTCTAAAGAAGAAGAGGACATTTCAGGAATGGTGTTTTCAATTCATACTTCCAGCCGGAGGGCGCTCTGTACACCTTTAGGCCACAAATTCATATAAAGAAGAAAAGGAACCAGGAACTAACGGCATGTCTTCTAGAGATCGCTAACCATGGCTTTAACATCCAAATAAACACTTTTCAAGACAATAAATACATGATTGAGACAATGCATACAAGTATTGCCTCTGAATTTGCCTCTGAATAGCGCTCCCTCCGTGGCCGTGGCCGCATTAGCGGATAATGAGCTGAATCACGGACTTCTGACATGGCTCTCTTTTCATACAGATTACATAAACACAGAATGTTTGTTTTCGATTTGACTTGCACGATTTAAAACCTGACATTTCAACGTTTCTTTAGACATAAGTGTCATTTTTTTTGTCATTAGTATTCATAAGTTATAGTTCATTTTCTGAGAACTATCAGATTGGACTTCGTTCAGAGGGAGACGAGAGATCACGCATCATGTTTTCTTTATTTTACAAAAAGCACAACATTGTGTTTTTACTCTGAGTGTACACAAATAAAAGAAGACATTCTATATTTTTAATTGATATATTACTTATGTCTCTATGACAAGAATTGACGGAGTATTTTAAGTCTGTTTTGCTGCAATGTGAAAAAAATCCTGAAAACGCGCCGGCGCGTTTTCGGACCTCAGAGAGTTAAGCCCCCGCTTCAGCAGTGTGGTTCCGTCTGTGACGTCGCCTCAAAATGCCCGTGTTGAGACAGGATGTTCACACAAAAAGGTATGTTCTGGTCTGCTCGTGAAAGGGTCGATAGAGAAGGTCCCTCCAAGCGAAACCGAGAGCGGATTTTACAGCTGTTATTTCGTAGTGCCCATGAGAGATGGGGCACTACGTCCAATCCTGGACTTGAGACCCATCAATCGAGTGCTTCACAAGCGCGCGTTCAGAATGATAACTCAATAAGATCCTGGCACAAATCCGTCCCGGGGACTGGTTCAAGGATCTGTGTCTGTGGATTTACAGGACGCATACTTTCACATTCAAGTAGCGATTGTGTCACAGGTGCTTCCTGAGATTCTGCTTTGAGGGAACACGTACCGGTATTCAGTGCTCCCGTTCGGGATGGCTTTGCCTCTGCGCATGTTTTTGAAGTGTGTAGATGCAGTGCTTTCCCCTCTCATAGCAAGTGGTATGTACATTCTATATTATCTAGACGACTGGCTGATTCTGGCCCATTCGCGGGATGCGCTTCTCAGTCACATAGATGTATTGCTTCGCCACTTGGAGTCCCTAGGGCTACGTGTGAATATGCAGAAAAGATTTCTGAAGATTTTATAGGCTAATGCCAGTTAGAAAAACTGGCCAATTTTCATGAGCTATGCAAATTGCATGGAAATACTGATAGGCTTATCTGGCGGTTTATAAGGCGGCGGAGCGACAAGAATCATGCCTGAACGCTTACCCAGCTAATCGAGCAGCGAGCACGCCGGCTGGCGCAGTGTCTCGTTCCCGTCTCTCAGGGAACCAAGGTTACGATGGTAACCAGAGTTTCTGCACGCTCAGTTTATCTATCAGGTAGTGTCAGGGTTCTGTCACTTCTGTCTAGTTTATTTCTTGGTTTTGTGACAGAGCTCTGACACTCCCGTTCTTGTCCTGTTTTTGTGTGAGCGTACGGTCTCGAGTGTTCTCGAGCCGTGCGCTCTCTTGTCTGCATGTCTTGTTTCATGTTGGGAGCGCGGCGTCCGGATCCCGGCACTCATGTCTAGTTTGGTTTCGGTTTCGTGTCGGGATTCGGACACTCGCGCTCCCAGTCCTGTCTTTTTTGTGAGCGCACGTTCGAGTGTTCTTTCACTTGCCGTGTGCTCTTGTCTCATGTTTTGTTTAGCACTCTTTAGAGTCTTATCTCTTGTATTGTCATGTTTTGTTTCATGTTGTTTTTGTCTTGTGTTGTGTAGCACGCAGTCTGTTTCACAGGCTGCGTGCTCATGTTGTCTTGTTTTGTGTAAACACGTGGCTTATGAGTTTTCATAGTTGCGTGTACATGTCTCGTCTTGTGTAAGCACATGGCTTGTGATTTTGTCTTCATTGGCCATGTGCTTGTGTTTTTGTTATGTTTGGTGTGAGCACATGGCTTGTCATGTGTTTCTTTGTGCCATGTGCTCTCATGTCTATTGTCTTGACCCCGCCCACCTTGTTACCTCATTATTGGTTCATTTGCCCCACCTGTCCTCCCTCATTACCTGCCTTGTTTGCTCTCCTATTTATTCTCCTTGGTTCGTTGTCATATTTTTCCTCATGTGTGTTGAAGTCAAGTCAAGCCCTGTCCAAGTCAAGTCTGTTTTCCCCCTCGGGGTAGTTTTTGTTGTCTTGTTTGGTTTTATTTTTATTAATAAAAAATCCCTTCTACCTGCAATTGAGTCCTCGCTCCTTCCTCCACCACCCAAACCCTGACAGGTAGGTGTAGATGTCAGGCGACTCAACCGGAGATAATCCCATCAGATCATCTATCCATTGAGTCATTGGCCAATCTGGTTAAGGTTATCTTTTTCAAATAACAATCGCAGCCCCGAACAGTGAGTGACCTTACATATTCAGATTAAATTGGGTTTTATCCAATCATTGTTAAAAATAAACAAGCTATCAACACTTGCTAGCTATTGTTAGTGAAGCGGTCAGGGGAATTGTTCTGCCTCCATCTAAGCTCCGCCCACACACACAAAAATGCATCCGAAAACGTAGGTAGCTGACTTGTTGCCACGCTGCATGTTCACGACAGCTGGTTAATGATCGTTGAATTTGTATCAGTTTGGATGTGTGTGATTGTAGTTAAGGTAAGGGAGTATTTATGCACGGTTTGCTGTGTCATAGTGCTTTTATATGCAACTAAAGTGCAGAAATAGGCGATTTAATGAGGTAAGTCTGTATTTATGCAACTTGTGCTTTGTTATAGTGTTATTATATGTAACCAAAGTGCATAAAAGGGCGATTGAAAAAGGTAAGGCTGTGTTATTGCATGTTTTGTTGTGTCATAATGATTTTACATGTAACTAAATTGCAGAAACGGGCTATTTAATGAGGTAAGTCTGTATTTATGCAACTTGTGCTTTGTTATAGTGTTATTATATGTAAACAAAGGGCATAAACGGGCGATTTAACAAGGTAAGCCTGTTTTATTGTATGTTTAATTGTGTCATAGTGATTTTACATGTAACTAAATTGCAGAAACGGGTGATTTAACCTGTACTAGTAACCTGACTAGAATGAATATTCTGCACTGCGATCAGAAGTTTGTACTGGAGGTGTTTAATCAGGCTGTGTCAGCCATCAGCAATGATATTGACATGCACATCCTAATGAGCCTTAGCAAGTTCGGACAGAAGGATGATCGGGAGTTCAATTTGGGTGCCTTAGTTGGCACAGAGGGGGTCATCAACGTGTCATATCATGCAGGGGTTAATGTGTCTCCGCTGGACCCATCCATTGATTTGTTTTGGTCCAGATTTGGATTGCAGGAGGTTGTGGGAAGAAGAGGAAATTTATTCCCTGTGTACTCCATGGCTGAGGTGGTGAATTTCCAGAGCAATATTGATAACAAGGAAATGGACCTTGATGTCTTGTTGAAGCAGGTCTTCAAGGATGATGGGGCCACTGTCAACTTTGTGCAATTGTATGCCACCACTCCGCACTGCCACCATTCGCCAGCAGTGATCCATCCAGTAAGCCGGGTGATCACTTTGTGTGATCTGCACATACAAAAACATCGGTCAATGATAGCTGGCCATGCTACTTGGTACATAGAGCACATGGAAGATCTGGCCCGGAAGACGTTGTGCAGGGTGGGTCTGAGGATGGAAGTAGTATTATTGGTAAACGCTGATTACCCTAATGTTTTTAACCCCAGTGATTTCTTCATTCCTTCTATGCTTGATCACTTGTTGGAGACTGCCAATGATTGTGCCCTTCAAGGATAATCAGGATGGTTTGGGGTTGCGCAATGTTGTACATATTGTTGCCTCATATCTCAGTCAGAGTCTCGGGGATGTTTTTGCAGCTAAGAAAGGCATGGGAGGATTCTTCAGTAGCTGGAAAGCGTTTCAGTTGGAGCTGTCTCTGGAGGAACTATTTTTTGGCCGGGTCGTTGGCAAGTACTCCAGGCAGTTTGCGGCAGCACTGGGTGTCTGTCCATCGAGTCTCAACAGCCTGACCCGAATTAAGGGATTCCTCGGGCTCGGACAAGTGGGCAGTGCCAGTGTGGGTGAGTCCCCACCGCCTCTGGAGATCTGGCTTCGTGATGACGTGCAGAAGTCCAGGGTCGAGCGCATCTTTGGTCTGTCTGACTGTATGGATGCAGGTCATGTGGTGGTCGGTGAACATCTGTTAAGAATCCTTATGTCCGACCTTTACGGACGCAATGACCGCTTGCCTACTCAATCCCTGCAAGGGCCCGAGCGTCCTATTGGCAACTTGGAAGGATGTCGGACTGTCAGGGAATTCAGTCGTGAGGTGTCCCAACGGAAGGGATTTGGATACCCTCATACTTTTGGCAGGGCTCTGGATATCGTCACATCTTACAGTGTGGATCCTGTCCCATGTTTGGAGTCAGCATTTTCAAAGCTGAAATACTTCCCAAGTATCCGTTACTGGGATGAAAAGAGGCATTGTAAAGCCAAATGGAACTTCAAAGATTACGTGGAGCTCCACAAACCAACTGAACTTCCTTCAGCTGCATCGCGTGCTGCCAGCTACTGCGGGGAAATTTGTGCTCGTATGGAGTAGCTGGATCTGGCATTTTCACGGAACATCAGAAAATATAAAGACAATGGCATGCCTTGGCTGGAGAGGTGCATACAGTGCCTCCCCAGAGACATGCCAAAGGATCGCGTGTTGACAGCTCTGGTGTTCCTTAGTGCCGTGGGGATGATCATGAATGGTGACTACGTGTCTTTTGAGAGGCTGGCCGAGCTTGAGCGCAATCTTCCCGTGACCCAGAGTCACCTTAAAGGATGAGGCATTTTGTCCAACTTGTTGCTACTGCAGTCTCCTTTTGTGTGGCGTTTTCATGAGTCAGTTCCATACAAGCTTGTTGTTTCTGCTCACCCACCAGTCCCACGAGCACAGCGACGGCCACGTGCTATCTCACAAGGTTCAACAGGTGAACCGCTTGAAGCAGAGGCTGAAGAACCCGAAGAACAGCTGGTACAGAGGATGGAAACTGCAACTGTTCCTGCTAGTACGCATAGTCGGTGGAGCGATTTGGAGGTGTCGTATCTGGACCTCACTGATAATCTTGCACATTTACGTGCATACGCAATCTATCTGAAGCGGTGCAGAGAAAATTCCACGCCTGTGCGCACGTTGGAAGCCTTTAAAAGAAAGCGCCGTCGGCTGTTGGTAGAAGTTTGAGTCAGAAAAGTCTAAATTTTTTTTTTTTACTTTGCTCATTTATTTTGAAAGACTTTATACAGCGAATGGAAGTATTCAACTTCAAAGATTTATGTTTGGATTTTTGTGATTAATCCCAGGGAGGACTCTGTGGAGTGGAATTGTTTTTCATGACGGACGAGAGTATATCCGTTTTTTTTCTTTTTCTTTTTTGAAGAGATGGCAAAGACTTTTGTTTTGGATCATGTGAACAAGCAGTACCCTTGCTTACCTTGTGAAGTGGAATTGTTTTTGATGACGGAGAGATGGGTTAGTCTTTTTTTTGGTTCATGTTACCAAGCACTACCCTGGCGTACTTGTACATAGTTATTATATGTTCCAGCATTAAAAAAAAAAAAAAATTAGAGGTAGGGATAGGTTATATAGATAAATGTGAAGAGTGCCTCCCCCCCATTATCTCGGGAACCGTAAATCCTAGAGTGCTGAAACTTGGTAGGTATACTAATTAGGGGGCGGGCTTTCGAATGTACCTAGTGCCGTCTCTCTAGCGCCACCAGGCGCTGCTCCATTACTTGAGTTTTTCAGTGCTTGACTTCCATTTGAAGGCAGAAGTGGCTGTCTTAGATGATATTGGTGACAGAAAGTGGTATTGGGTGTATTAGTTAAGTTACAAGTGTTTTTTTGAGTGATTTATGCAGTGCAAAGCAGTTTCTGATAAATTTAGGCCAAAATTTGCAACGGCCATATCTCGGTGGTAATTCTATCTAGAGTCACCAATTTTGGGTCAAAGTAGGTTCTCGATGGGCTCTATTCAATGAGAGTTTGCTTGACTTTCCAGGAGTTCCACAAGGCGAGATAAAAGGCCCAACAGGATAGGGTGTGTTTCATAACGGAGGGTCCCAGGGGCTCGAGACTTTGTTGTGTGAGAGGTACCATAGGGACCACTTAGGACCCGAAGTTCCGAGCCAATCCGAATTTCTGTTGCCGAGATAGAGCTTGTTTTTTGTCAAAATCACTAAAACATATGTGGGTGTATCTCGAGATCGGTAGGCCCCCGGGGCTCGAGACTCGGGGTGTCTGGGTGGCACATAGGGACCTTACTTTTGGTGGAGTTTCGAATTCCTTGGACCTTTAGTTTCTGAGATACGGCAACTTCCGGTCTATCTTTAAATGTTTATAACTCGGGGAGGAAGTGAATTTAAGGGTTGATATTTTGTGGGTCGGGTGGCCAGTAGGAGGCCCCTCTATGCTGACAGTATTGATGTCCAACTCAGCTCGGTTATAGAGATACGGCCACTTCCTGTTTAACTTTGGCGAGGCATAAGTCAGAAAGGAAGTGAATGTAAAGGTTCATACTGAGGATGTGGGGTGCTCAAAGAAAGGGTTGTGTTTCATGTTATTGTAACGTGATTATGCAAGTACAGAAATCGGGACTTTTATTTTCAAAATAAAAAACCGGAACTCGGCGGAATCAGGAAGTATGCGCGAGTCTGAAGTGAAACTAAGCAGCGATCTGTCTGAAGAGCATAAACAAGCTATCATTGAGGGAATAGAAAGCGAAAGTGAAAGAGAAGAGTGCAGCATTGTTATTTCGGTCGGCAGTGACTCTAATTGAAAGGTTAGTGTTTGAATTTGTATCAGTTTAGATGTGTGTGATTGTAGTTAAGGTAAGGGAGTATTTATGCACGGTTTGCTGTGTCATAGTGCTTTTATATGCAACTAAAGTGCAGAAATAGGCGATTTAATGAGGTAAGTCTGTATTTATGCAACTTGTGCTTTGTTATAGTGTTGTTATATGTAAACAAAGGGCATAAACGGGCGATTTAACAAGGTAAGCCTGTTTTATTGTATGTTTAATTGTGTCATAGTGATTTTACATGTAACTAAATTGCAAAGCGGGTGATTTAATGAGGTAAGTCTGTATTTATGCAACTTGTGCTTTGTTATAGTGTTATTATATGTAAACAAAAGGCATAAACAGATAATTGAATAGTGTTAATTAATACAGAAAATTTAGTGTAGTAGAACTAGAGTGTTAATACAAGAAATATAAACACATTGAAGAGTGTTATTGTTGGGTTATATGCAAAAGTTATGTTAGTTTTTGTACATACCATCTGACTTTTATTATTATTATTATTATGTAACCAGAAAGAAGGAAGGTGAAGGCAGGGAGTGTGTCTGTATTATTAAAGAGAAAGTGAGTGTCTTTCACTTTCCAAGGGAGAAAGAGGAGGTGACAATGGAAATGTAAGTTTGTTTTTCTTGTGTTTTTGTGATGTTAGGGTTAGGGATTGGTGTGATAATATCTGTTAGTAACTCATGATTAATGTGTGTTTTTCAGTGAGGAGTTACAGCCATTCAGTGTTGCTTGCAAGCAAAACAGTAATGGCTTGGTCAAGGAGTTTTAGCCACCATTTCTATCTCACATGTAGCGGCTCTCAGTCAGAATTGATTGATTAAACGAAGATGAGGAATCACAACAGAAATTCAGGAAAACACTTACATTGACTTTACACATGGACGAGAACGGACGAGAACACAGGGTTTATGCATTGGGCAAACAAACCCTGCGTTCCATTCGGAAGGGCTCATCCCTATGCCCTAATCCCTTTAAAGGGTTTACCCTCCGGAGTGAGAGCTTCGAAGGGATGAAGGGTGTAGAGGTCAAAAAAACTATTTTTTTGGAACGCACTTCAATGTCATCTTAACAAGACAATCAAGGAGGCGCCTTCGTCTTTCCCCCCTGGTTTACTCTTTGTATTAATACGCATTTATTTACTGTAGTAACATTATAAGCTACTGCCGGTCTTTTACTTTAAATAAAATGTATATTGTGTCTGTGTATTTGAAACATTTGAATGGACTGATAAAGGGAGCTGTTAAGTATTTTTGTTGAAGTACAATGTCATTTTGACCATAATAATATACCAAATCTAACTCGTATAAATATTGCTGTAGTATAGAAAAATACTATATACAGTGGGTACGGAAAGTATTCAGACCCCCTTAAATTTTTCACTCTTTGTTATATTGCAGCAAAAAGTTCATTTTTTTTCCTCATTAATGTACATACAGCACCTCATATTGACAGAAAAACACAGAATTGTTGACATTTTTGCAGATTTATTAAAAAAGAAAAACTGAAATATCACATGGTCCTAAGTATTCAGACCCTTTGCTGTGACACTCATATATTTAACTCAGGTGCTGTCCATTTCTTCTGATCATCCTTGAGATGGTTCTACACCTTCATTTGAGTTCAGCTGTGTTTGATTATACTGATTGGACTTGATTAGGAAAGCCACACACCTGTCTATATAAGACCTTACAGCTCACAGTGCATGTCAGAGCAAATGAGAATCATGAGGTCAAAGGAACTGCCTGAAGAGCTCAGAGACAGAATTGTGGCGAGGCACAGATCTGGCCAAGGTTACAAAAACATTTCTGCTGCACTTAAGGTTCCTAAGAGCACAGTGGCCTCCATAATCCTTAAATGGAAGACGTTTGGGACGACCAGAACCCTTCCTAGAGCTGGCCGTCCGGCCAAACTGAGCTATCGGGGGAGAAGAGCCTTGGTGAGAGAGGTAAAGAAGAACCCAAAGATCACTGTGGCTGAGCTCCAGAGATGCAGTCGGGAGATGGGAGAAAGTTGTAGAAAGTCAACCATCACTGCAGCCCTCCACCAGTCAGGGCTTTATGGCAGAGTGGCCCGACGGAAGCCTCTCCTCAGTACAAGACACATGAAAACCCGCCTGAAGGACTCCAAGATGGTGAGAAATAAGATTCTCTGGTCTGATGAGACCAAGATAGAACTTTTTGGCCTTAATTCTAAGCGGTATGTGTGGAGAAAACCAGGCACTGCTCATCACCTGTCCAATACAGTCCCAACAGTGAAGCATGGTGGTGGCAGCATCATGCTGTGGGGGTGTTTTTCAGCTGCAGGGACAGGACGACTGGTTGCAATCGAGGGAAAGATGAATGCGGCCAAGTACAGGGATATCCTGGACGAAAACCTTCTCCAGAGTGCTCAGGACCTCAGACTGGGCCGAAGGTTTACCTTCCAACAAGACAATGACCCTAAGCACACAGCTAAAATAACGAAGGAGTGGCTTCACAACAACTCCGTGACTGTTCTTGAATGGCCCAGCCAGAGCCCTGACTTAAACCCAATTGAGCATCTCTGGAGAGACCTAAAAATGGCTGTCCACCAACATTTACCATCCAACCTGACAGAACTGGAGAGGATCTGCAAGGAGGAATGGCAGAGGATCCCCAAATCCAGGTGTGAAAAACTTGTTGCATCTTTCCCAAAAAGACTCATGGCTGTATTAGATCAAAAGGGTGCTTCTACTAAATACTGAGCAAAGGGTCTGAATACTTCGGACCATGTGATATTTCAGTTTTTCTTTTTTAATAAATCTGCAAAAATGTCAACAATTCTGTGTTTTTCTGTCAATATGGGGTGCTGTGTGTACATTAATGAGGAAAAAAATGAACTTAAATGATTTTAGCAAATGGCTGCAATATAACAAAGAGTGGAAAATTTAAGGGGATCTGAATACTTTCCGTACTCACTGTATACACATTTATTGGTAAAATTGAACTCCGAGCCTCCTGTACCCATTCTGTGACGTCAAACAACTTCCCTGTGCAAAGGATCATGGGGGCCCGAAGTGTCCATCAGTTGTACCCTTCGAAATCCTTCATTCCGAAGGGCCCTTTGAAGCGGCAGTTTTGAGAACTTCGGTTTGGAACGACCCTTCAATATGGTGACCATGATTGTTTTCACTCCGAAGTGCCCTTCAGAGGACGATATATCTCGTTTGGAACGCACAGAAAGGGAACTGATGAGATAATTAACAGAACATAAATTGTACAGTGTGTAATGTATTCAACCTAAAACCCACCCAAAACACATAAAACTTGATCACCCGTGATTATACAGTACACTACAGAAAAGTATATAGTAAACTATAAATTCTTGCAAAAAGTTTTGTCCAAAAAGCCAAAATTATTAAGACAGACTCTTTTCAGAAATTTAAAGTGAACTGAAGGTAAATATTAGTTCATTAAAAATGACTATATCCCTAGAATAATTAACATTAAAATATGATTTTTATGCAAAGCTTTCTGTGGAGTTCAGCAGTTTCATTTTATTTTCGTGTTGGATTTCACTTGTTTTGTTAAAGCTAAGCTGTTTTATACGATTCAATATGCTCTCCATATCTTCATCATCATCATCAT
>RJVU01051426.1:905113-935627 GCA_003731715.1 Anabarilius grahami | reverse complement strand
AACAATTCTGTGTTTTTCTGTCAATATGGGGTGCTGTGTGTACATTAATGAGGGAAAAAAATGAACTTAAATGATTTTAGCAAATGGCTGCAATATAACAAAGAGTGAAACATTTAAGGGGGTCTGAATACTTTCCGACTCTTTTCAGAAATTTAAAGTGAACTGAAGGTAAATATTAGTTCATTAAAAATGACTATATCCCTAGAATAATTAACATTAAAATGTGATTTTTATGCAAAGCTTTCTGTGGAGTTCAGCAGTTTCATTTTATTTTCGTGTTGGATTTCACTTGTTTTGTTAAAGCTAAGCTGTTTTATACGATTCAATATGCTCTCCATATCTTCATCATCATCATCATAATGTAACATAGTCAGTGATTTGAATCACTCTACTGAAGCTGGGTGCGCACACTGTGCGATTGTTGCTTGTCAGACTGTACGAACATGATCGTCATGTCACACTGTAGGATCTCAGCTGTCATTTATGTCAGACTGTACGACAGTCAACACATGTAAAAATGGACGCGCTCTTGAAAACTTGTCCGGAGTTTTACATCATCAACCCACACACGTTTGGTGACAGTGAATCTTTTAGGATTCTCAAAATTTGTCTCAGACGACCAAATCGTGGCCAAAATCACACAGTGTGCACCCGCTTTAAGGCAGCAATTTTTAATTGATTTCATTACAAATCTTTGAAATACCTCCTTTTTAATTAGACTGAACCTTTTTATCAATACTTTCTGCTATTTAATGAATCACCTTAATGCTTCACGTTTTTCTTGCTGCTTTTTTTAATTTTATTTTTTTATCTTCTACTGATTTTTGGAAGATTATACATTTTATACAAATTTTCTGGTAGTTTTAAGATTCAAATAACTCTGTAATATTAGAAACAAAAAATAGTTGTTTCAATACTGACGTGTTTTATGAATTCAGACTCTAATCTACTGTGTTTTTGTTATCAAATGTTTACTTTTTGCATTTTAATATCTGCTATGTTTTGTTTTACAGTTGAGGCATAATCTCATACTCATTCAATAGTAGTTAATATTTCACAAACAATTTTACTCTGAATTCCTCTGACATCTCTTTAACTATATTCTGTGCATGATTGTCATTTTAGCCAGTGAACAGGGCTTTTATTTTGGCGTGACGTTTTGACGTCATAAGGCTGCGCCTCGTTCTTGCATCTGTTCAGCTGAGGAAAGGTTTGTGTTTCAACATTTCAAGTATTTAAATGGATACAAACCGTGCAATCAATGGTACAGTTTTTGCAAGCGATGAAAATTGAGTGTAACTTTATAATGCTTTATGTAACATCAATTAACGTTATTTCTGTCAGTAAAGCGCATCCACATGAGCATCAGAAAAGGTGCGTCTCATTTCGCTCCCTATATCTTGAATCAGTTTATTATAATCACGAATTCGGTCGCTGGAATGTTTTGATTGGAGAAACGGAGCTTTTCGAAACTCCGAGTCAATTGAACCAAATGCTTCACATAATGATTCAGTGATTCGAATCGCTTGACCCATCGCGCTCTGACGACACATACTGGTTAAAACAGTGTAATGACAACTTTTACACACCAACTGCAAATGTTTTCATGAAAGTAGAATTTAAGTAATCTAAAAATCTGTAACCAAAGACAAATCAATTATCCAAATATGAAATGTTTGTATATTTTGTGCTCTTTTATTAATTTGAAGCACTAGTTTTGAGTGTTTTTTTTGGCTAATAATAATAATACTTTATTCATCCCTTTTAGGTAAATTCAAGAAATTATGATTGTGATTCACCCAGAGATTTAGTTTGGATTTATTTTACTTTATTTAATGATTCTCATCTTAAACATGACAGTGTCCAAACACAGATAAACTCCTGGTGAAGCAACTGAGATCCACGCGACACACTATTATAAAGATGGCGTTTATTAAAGAGGAGAGTGAAGACATTAAGATTGAAGAAGCATTCAGTGTGAAACAAGAAGATACTGAGGAACAAACAAAGATGGCGTTTATTAAAGAGAGTGAAAATGTGAAGATTGAAGAAACATTCAGAGTGAAACAAGAAGATACTGAGAAACAAACAGGTTGGTTTCATTCTCAAAGCTGAACTCAGTCATTTGATCCTTATTAAAATGTACATCTCCACAGAAATTAATGACATTTCACTTTTTCAATGAAAGTGACATGTGAAGGCCAAGTGTGTTGACCCATATTCGGAATTTGTCCGATGCATTTAACCTCTCCAGTTAGTGCGCACACATTAGGAATAGTGAGTAGTTTTTAAAATTTCGATTTACTGATGCTGTCTACTTTTGATCTTCGTTTAAATGTCTTACATAGTGAACATAAAACAGCCAGTAACTTTATAACAAACTGCAATATAATAGTTGATTTACATCAAACTGAATATTTTTGAGCGACACAAACAGTTCAAATCAAAGACGCAAATTGTGCACTAAAGGAAACATCTGTTGTGACATTTCTATCAGTTTGATCAAGGATGTGTGTTTCTTCTCCTGAACTCCATGTAGCAGCAACACAAGACCCACCATGTAAATGTGAGGAACAAACTCTCTATGGATCTTTAGGAACGGGTGGATTTTCACAGTGAGACTGAGACTAGCTTGTATATGATGCTGCAAATGAGCGCTGTTTGTTACTATAGCTAAATAATGCCATTGTTATAATGATAAGATAGTAAGAAAAATATGTTGATACTTCAGTGTAAATGCCCACAGGTGTGATTTCATGTTGAACTCTTTTTGTAAGCATTTACTATATCGTTACTATTACAGCTGTTGAGATGAATTAATCATGAAAAGTACTGATTATATCATTAAATTTAGATCTACTCCCATTACAATCAAGGTTGCAGCGTCGAGCGTTGTAAATGATCACAGAGAGAGTAAAATCCCATTTTTTCACAGTACACATTGTACACACAGCAGCTTTGCAAAAAGTGTTGTAAGAGTAGTTCAATTTAAGTTTATTTGTATAGTGCTTTTACAATACATTGTTTCAAAGCAGCTTTATCGAAAAGGTTTTAAATATCATAATAAAGAGATAAGTGGTGATTGTCACAGAAAAAAAAAGCCTTGTTCAGGTTCTTAAAGTCTCTCTTCAGGATCTCTGACCGCCGCACCTAATGTCGCTCAACCTTCTTAATGCGTTGGTCAGGTTTCACATGACAGAAAACAGAACCTGGGTCAAAATATATATATACATATTAATAATTTGGTGTTATTTTGTACTGCAAAGTGAACAACACATGAGTTTACTGTATGTGTGTCGCACGCATCTGACTCTTTTGAGGAAACAGCTGATTGTAAGCTATATAATGACTCCCAGGGGAAGAATTACAAGGAGAAAAGCAGAGGACCTAATACTGAGCCCTGTGTCACACCATATTTGTGTTTGATCAGAGGTCTCTTCATTTACACTAACAAAGTAGTAGCGGTCGGATAGGTGACATGGTATATGACGCCTACATTAAAAGCTCATTATGGTTTAGTGTTCTTAGTAGGCTAATCAAGTGATTAATTAAATATAAATATGTGATTATTCGACTAATGGTTTAAATGAATGACTGCTAGTCGACTAGAAAAATATTAAGTCGGGGCATTCTTAATGTTTTTGATCATGTATGAGTGTTGTGGTATTGTCACTGTAGAGTTCTTCTTGAATGGTGTGTGCTGATGTTTAACATTTGTGGTTATTAATTTCTACAATGATTACATTGTACAGCACTGTGGTCAATTATGTTGTTTTGTTATGTGCTTTATAAATAGGATTGGATTGGATAACTGCCAGCTTGAAAGTGTTTGAGACATGTCATAAGCAAAGCATAGAGTAGGCCTAAACAATATTGCCAATAGGTTCTGAGATTACAGGCAAAACCTCTTTTAGTAGCTTAGTGGGTATAGGATCCAACATATATGTTGTTGGTTTTGATGCTTTATATGACTAAATGTTTTGATGTCTGACTGTGCCATTAAACTGGTTCTAACTTGTATTTGTCTCTTTTCACCTTAGACTTGATGCTGCTGAAAGAGGAGACTGAAGTACTAGATGAAATGGAGGAAGAACAGTATGAGAAGCATCATGATTTTATAACTGGAGAAAAATTTAGTTGCTCAGAGACTGAAAATTCATCCTCACGAAAAACAGAAACTATAAGATATTTCAACTGCCAGCAGTGTGGACAGAGTTTTACTAAAAAAGCAAACCTTAAAATCCACATGAGTGTTCACACCGGTGAGAAGCCTTTTACCTGCCCTCAGTGTGGAAACAGTTTCTCTCAAAAAGGAAGCTTTAACAGACACATGAAAATTCACACTGGAGAGAAGCCGTTCAAATGTGATCAGTGTGGAAAGAGTTTCGGACATAAAGTAACACGTAATATCCACATGAGGATTCATTCAAGAGAGAAATGTTTTACATGTCATCAGTGTGAAATGAGTTTCACAGACAGGAAACACCTTAAGAATCATATATTAACTCACACCGGAGAAAAGCCATTCATGTGCCATCACTGTGGAAAGACTTGCATAAACAAAGCAAATCTTGATATTCACATGAGAGTTCACACTGGAGAAAAGCCTTTCACCTGCCTTCGGTGTGGAAAGTGTTTCACACGTAAATCAAACCTTGAAGTTCACATGAGAGTTCACACTGGAGAGAAGCCTTTTATGTGTCTTCAGTGCAAGAGGAGTTTCACATATCAAAGAGACCTGAATCGTCATTTTCAAACTCATCCTGTAAATACATTGCCGTGTTAATCAGTGTGACAATAGACAAAAGGGGGGGTGACATTGGTATGCTGCCTGTTATTATTTTTTTAATTAAAAAAATAAGTCTTTTATGTGTAGCGTTATTGGATATTTTTTTTCCTCTTCCTATCTATCTATACTTCATAACTTTATGAAATTTATGTACTGAGTTACTGAGTGATTCTAAAAAGAAATAAATTGTTAAATATTGAAACCGCCAGTAGGCGGCAGTGATCTGCTTTTTTATTGAGTGAGTCACTTAAATCATTCATTCAGCCAATTCGTTCAAAAGTCAGATTAATTTAGGAAGAAAACAAACACCGATGTGAATACTTTTGTCATTGACAATTACAGACACTATTGAAAAATGAACAAAACAGATGGCTGTTTTGGTAACTGGTTACAGTGATAGTTATGGTTAAATTACAATGGATTGGCTAGCTAAAATATATGTGGATTGTTACTTATGGTGCATTCAAATCATGTCGGAAAGATCGTATTTACGAGCTGAATGCACATGAACGCCACCACAATGTCGTAAATACGAGTGGGAAGCTCGGGATTTTCTTTAAGCCCCGATCTGTACGACTTGGGGGCGTGTCAGTGAGAAACATGGCGAAATACCACATTTAGCAGTGACATTGTCAGGCTTTTCTATTTACAACGAAGTAAGCTGGTTCCCAGCAAAATATACGATGGCATCATAATATAAAAATGTAATATGTAATAATAAAGTTTACAATGGCTTCATTAATTAATTAAAAACATAAAAAAGCAACATACAACCATTGCACCTTCTTTGCTCTATATTTTCAAAAAGTAGAAGTGTTATTTTATGTAATTAATTTAGAGAAGGCACACCGCCATCATACTCCGACGAAAGTGACTTGAACGCACCTACCGTCGTACACACGACTTCCCACCTCGTAAATACGAACTTCCCAGGAGGACTTGAATGCACCATTAGCTATTAGCCTACACAATATTCTCATACCTACTTCTCAGTACATACTTTATTCTTTTTAACTTCCCTCTTTGACCAGCAGTTTAATATATTTGGCTGGGCAGCGGTTCTCTTCATGTTTGCTGCTACCCGTGCTCTCTCATTCAAACAGTACAGCACCACTCGCGTTGTTTTGGTGAAAGTGCATTGGTTGGGCGTTACCAATCGGTTCAATGGAGGGGAAGTTTTTTTGTGTCTGATTTATTATGACAAACTCATATTTGATTAGAAACAATATTATTGTAACTGATGGATTTGAATATTGGGGGTGTTACCTCCCCCCATCCCCCCCACAAACTACTCCCCTGTATTGGTTTCTCAAGATGCGTTTTTGTCTGTACTTGTGTTCTTGTGAAACCTCATCAGTCTCTGCCCAAGTACTGTACCAATTCAAAGTTCACATCTAGCCAAGTACAGTTCAAATCCCCAGATGTCTTCTTGATCCGCCCCTTTTATCGAGGATGCATAGAGAGGTGACTTGTGCGGAGTTTAGACAGCGAGGTATCCCAGAATGCATCTCGCACTAACCAGCGAGCTTCAGTAGTAAAGGAGAAAACCTGCATAATTTAAACATATTACTGTTATTATGTCATGATATGTAGTTTTAAAGACTTTTTCAGGCGAGAATGTACTGGTTTAAAGCTCAAATTTGTGGTTTATTGATAAAGAGCACCTTACTGAAAATATGATCTGACGTTGTTGTGAGATCCAGACGATCACCGGACGCTCAGTGCTCATGTACCCAGCAGAGTACAGCCTTACCTCGGCTAGTCCTTCTGACGTTTGCCGCTGGCTCTGATGTCTGTAGCGGTTAAACATGACATAATTCGTCTTTTGTATATTTTGAACACGTTGCCTGAACCACATTTGTGAGGCTATTAAAGGGATAGTTCACCCAAAAATGAAAATTTGATGTTTATCTGCTTACCCCCAGGGCATCCAAGATGTAGGTGACTTTGTTTCTTCAGTCGAACACAAATGATGATTTTTTTACTGCAACCGCTGCCGTCTGTCAGTCAAACAATAGGAGTGAATGGGAACTTCTACTATAAGAGTAAATAAAACTTGCTTAGACAAATCCAAATTAAACCCTGCGGCTCGTGACGACACGTTGATGTCCTAAGACACGAAACGATCTGTTTGTGCGAGAAACCGAACAGCACTCTGTTAGTGAGGTCTGATCGCGGTCTGATAACGGCAGTGATGTCTCGCGCATATACTTCAATGAGAGCCAGACATCACTGCCGTTGTCAGAGCGCGATCAGACCTCACTAACAGAGTGCTGAACGCAGTTGGACATAGTGGTGTTTTAGAGGTAAAAATGATATAAATACTGTTCGGTTTCTCACACAATCAGATCGTTTCGTGTCTTAGGACATCAATGTGTCGTCACGAGCCGCAGGGTTTAATTTGGATTTGTCTAAGCAAGTTTTATTTACTCTTATAGTAGAAGTTCCCATTCACTCCGATTATTTGACTGACAGACGGCAACGGTTACAGTTAAAAATCATCATTTGTGTTCGACTGAAGAAACAAAGTCACCTACATCTTGGATGCGCTGGGGGTAAGCAGATAAACATCAAATTTTCTTTTAAAAAAAAAAAGCGAGACACTGGTGCACCCCCACGGATGAACCGGATGTTTGCTACGAGAAGTGGTCGGGATTCAGGAAGCAGCGCCACGGATCAAAGAGGAGTCTGCATCCCGAAAGAGGACCGTCCCCAACTGCCAAACTGTCGTCCTGACAGTCCTGCAAAGAGGAGGCGAGAGCTCACGGGAGGTCCGACCCCCAAGCGCTGTGTTCTGCATTATGTCACCTTTGTTCCTATAGGCAACAATTGCAATTGTGTTATGCATGTTTGTTCAATAAAAACACATACACCTTCACAAAAAGAGCTATTTCCTCCTCTGCATGTAGTTTCTGAGTCACTCGCCCTTTCCCTGCTCAACGTGTCTGGGATGCCAGCAGCACTCTGTAACTCATTAATATATCCACGGACGAATGTTGACACGTTTATTGTTAATGGACCGTTTCCCCGCCAGCACACTTAACCTCGCTGGGGAATTTGAGCTCTTCACAAGCGCGCGTTCAGAATGTTAACTTTCAAACAGATCCTAACACAAATTCGTCCCGGGGACTGGTTCATGTCTGTGGATTTAAAGGACGCATACTTTCACATTCAGGTAGCGACGCGCCACAGGCCCTTCCTGAGATTCTGCTTTGAGGGCACGGCGTACCAGTATTCAGGGCTCCCGTTCGGGATGGTTTTGGCTCCACGAATGTTTTTGAAGTGTGTAGATGCAGCGCTTTCCCCTCTCATAGCGAGTGGTATGTGCATTCTAAATGATCTGGACTGGCTGATTCTGGCCCATTCACGGGATGTGCTTCTCAGTCACACAGATGTATTGCTCCGCCACTTGGAGTCCCTAGGGCTGCATGTGAATATGCAGAAAAGGTTTGTCAAGATTTTATAGGCTAACGCCAGTTAGAAAAACTGGCCAATTGTCACAAGCTATGCAAATTGCATGGAAATAATGACAGGCTTACCTGACGGTATACAGGTCCTTCTCAAAAAATTAGCATATTGTGATAAAGTTCATTATTTTCCATAATGTAATGATAAAAATTAAACTTTCATATATTTTAGATTCATTGCACACCAACTGAAATATTTCAGGTCTTTTATTGTTTTAATACTGATGATTTTGGCATACAGCTCATGAAAACCCAAAATTCCTATCTCAAAAAATTAGCATATTTCATCCGACCAATAAAAGAAAAGTGTTTTTAATACAAAAAAAGTCAACCTTCAAATAATTATGTTCAGTTATGCACTCAATACTTGGTCGGGAATCCTTTTGCAGAAATGACTGCTTCAATGCGGCGTGGCATGGAGGCAATCAGCCTGTGGCACTGCTGAGGTGTTATGGAGGCCCAGGATGCTTCGATAGCGGCCTTAAGCTCATCCAGAGTGTTGGGTCTTGCGTCTCTCAACTTTCTCTTCACAATATCCCACAGATTCTCTATGGGGTTCAGGTCAGGAGAGTTGGCAGGCCAATTGAGCACAGTAATACCATGGTCAGTAAACCATTTACCAGTGGTTTTGGCACTGTGAGCAGGTGCCAGGTCGTGCTGAAAAACGAAATCTTCATCTCCATAAAGCTTTTCAGCAGATGGAAGCATGAAGTGCTCCAAAATCTCCTGATAGCTAGCTGCATTGACCCTGCCCTTGATAAAACACAGTGGACCAACACCAGCAGCTGACATGGCACCCCAGACCATCACTGACTGTGGGAACTTGACACTGGACTTCAGGCATTTTGGCATTTCCTTCTCCCCAGTCTTCCTCCAGACTCTGGCACCTTGATTTCCGAATGACTTTGGACCACTGAGCAACAGTCCAGTGCTGCTTCTCTGTAGCCCAGGTCAGGCGCTTCTGCCGCTGTTTCTGGTTCAAAAGTGGCTTGACCTGGGGAATGCGGCACCTGTAGCCCATTTCCTGCACACGCCTGTGCACGGTGGCTCTGGATGTTTCTACTCCAGACTCAGTCCACTGCTTCCGCAGGTCCCCCAAGGTCTGGAATCGGTCCTTCTCCACAATCTTCCTCAGGGTCCGGTCACCTCTTCTCGTTGTGCAGCGTTTTTTGCCACACTTTTTCCTTCCCACAGACTTCCCACTGAGGTGCCTTGATACAGCACTCTGGGAACAGCCTATTCGTTCAGAAATTTCTTTCTGTGTCTTACCCTCTCGCTTGAGGGTGTCAATGATGGCCTTCTGGACAGCAGTCAGGTCGGCAGTCTTACCCATGATTGCGGTTTTGAGTAATGAACCAGGCTGGGAGTTTTTAAAAGCCTCAGGAATCTTTTGCAGGTGTTTAGAGTTAATTAGTTGATTCAGATGATTAGGTTAATAGCTCGTTTAGAGAACCTTTTCATGATATGCTAATTTTTTGAGATAGGAATTTTGGGTTTTCATGAGCTGTATGCCAAAATCATCAGTATTAAAACAATAAAAGACCTGAAATATTTCAGTTGGTGTGCAATGAATCTAAAATATATGAAAGTTTAATTTTTATCATTACATTATGGAAAATAATGAACTTTATCACAATATGCTAATTTTTTGAGAAGGACCTGTATAAGGCAGCGGAGCGACAATTGCGTCAGAATCACGACTGAACGCTTACCCAGCTGATCGAGCAGCGAGTCATTTTCATGGACTTTCAGTTTGTATTGCTTCATTTCCTGTTTCATTGATCAGTTCACAGTGGTTTCGTATTTAGTTCATTATTTTGTGTATATATAGCCTTCTGTTCTCTTCGTTCATTTTCTTGTGTTTGTTGTGTATGGAACACACAGTTTCATTTTATTTTCTTGTTGTATTTCACTTGTTTTGTTAAAGCTAAGCTGTTTTATTATGAATCACATTAATACTTCACATTTTTCTTAATGCTTTATCTTCTACTGGTTTTATTATACAGATTATACATTTTATTCAAATTTTCTGGCATTTTTAAGATTCAAATTAATATGTAATATTAGAAAAAACACTGACTTTTATAGTTGTTTCAATACTGACGTATGTTTTATGAATTCAGACTCTTATCTACTCGGTTTTTGTTGTCAAATGTTACTATTTTCATTTTAATATCTGATATGTTTTGTTTTACAGTTGAGGCATAATCTCATACTCTTTCAACAGTAGTTAATATTTCACAAACAATTCTACTCTGAATTCCTCTGACATCTCTTTAACTATATTCTGTGCACTTTTGTCATTTTAGCCAGTGAACAGGGCTTTTATTTTGGCGTGATGTTTTGACGTCATAAGGCTGCGCCTCGTTCTTGCATCTGTTCAGCTGAGGAAAGGTTTGTGTTTTGAAGCATGGTACAGTTTTTGTAAGCGATGCAAATTGAGTGTAACATTATAATGCTTTATGTAACATCAATTAACGTTATTTCTATCTGTAAATCCCATCCACATGAGCATCAGAAAAGGTGCGTCTCATTTCGCTCCCTATATATTGAATCAGTTTATTATAATCACGAATTCGGTCGCCGGTATGTTTTGATTGGAGAAACGGACCTTTTCGAAACTCCGAGTCAATTGAACCAAATGCTTCACATAATGATTCAGTGATTCGAATCGCTTGACCCATCGCGCTCTGACGACACATACTGGTTAAAACAGTGTAATGACAACTTTTACACACCAACTGCAAATGTTTTCATGAAAGTAGAATTTAAGTAATCTACAAATCTGTAACCAAAGAC
This sequence comes from Anabarilius grahami, assembly GCA_003731715.1. Classification (NCBI taxonomy): domain Eukaryota; kingdom Metazoa; phylum Chordata; class Actinopteri; order Cypriniformes; family Xenocyprididae; genus Anabarilius; species Anabarilius grahami. Next base: position 924,572 of record RJVU01051426.1, on the reverse strand, counting down.
AAATCAATTATCCAAATATGAAATGTTTGTATATTTTGTGCTCTTTTATTAATTTTTTGGCTAATAATACTTTATTCATCCCTTTTAGGGAAATTCAAGAAATTATGATTGTGATGCAACTAGAGATTTAGTTTGGATTTATTTTACTTTATTTAATGATTCTCATTTTAAACATGACAGTGTCCAAACACAGATAAACTCCTGGTGAAGCAACTGAGATCCACGCGACACTATTATAAAGATGGCGTTTATTAAAGAGGAGAATGAAGACATTAAGATTGAAGAAGCATTCAGTGTGAAACAAGAAGATACTGAGACACAAACAAAGATGGCGTTTATTAAAGAGAGTGAAAATGTGAAGATTGAAGAAACATTCAGAGTGAAACAAGAAGATACTGAGACACAAACAAAGATGGTGTTTATTAAAGAGAGTGAAAATGTGAAGATTGAAGAAACATTCAGAGTGAAACAAGAAGATACTGAGACACAAACAAAGATGGTGTTTATTAAAGAGAAGAGTGAAAATGTGAAGATTGAAGAAACATTCAGAGTGAAACAAGAAGATACTGAGGAACAAACAGGTTGGTTTCATTCTCAAAGCTGAAGTCAGTCATTTGATCCTTATTAAAATGTCCATCTCTACAGAAATGAATGATATTTGAAAGTGACATGTGAAGGCCAAGTATGGTAACCCATATTCTGAATTTGTCTGATGCATTTAACCTCTCCAGTTAGTGCACACAAATTAGGAATAGTGAGTAGTGAACACACACGATTGGGGGTTAGGTGCCTTGCTCAACGGCACTTCAGTCATTTCCTGCCGGTATTGAGAATCAAACCTACAACCTTCGGGTTACCAGTCTGACTCTCTAATTATTAGACCATGACTGCCACAATCTTGCATTTTAAATTGGACGAGTGTCCAATTTAAAGTGGTTTTATTTGACATGGATCAGGTCTGTCATGTCTATATAATAAACATAATAACAGAATTAACTTTTAGCACATCAAATACAAATAGTTATTTGATACCAAGTCAATAGACATTGTACTAATAGCAGCTTTATAGAAAGAGTTGTTTTGTGCTGCAAAGAGAACAACATGTGGGTTTTCTGTATGTGTCACGTGAGTTTACTGTATGTGTCGCATGAAGGCAGCTTTCTGCTGCTTGCAATCTGACTCTATTGAGGAAACAGCTGATTGTAAGCTATATAATGACTCCCAGGGGAAGAATTACAAGGAGAAAAGCAGAGGACCTAATACTGAGCCCTGTGTCACACCATATTTGTGTTTGATGAGAGGTCTTTTCATTTACACTAACAAAGTAGTAGCGGTCGGATAGGTGGGGAAGCTAAAGTATAGCGCGCTTTACTGCACAAAATGGAGGCGCCAGCACAATTTCTTGCATTTTTTCTTGAAAACAGCAGAAACAACTTAAAATACAAATTTGTAGTTATACAGATAAGTGTAATACATAACTCATAACAGTAAATGGTCTAATATTATTTATGTAAACTCACAAAAACAAGAAAACATTGTGCTTTTGTAAAATAAAGAAAACAAACAGGATGCGCTTTCTGCCGTCTCAGCCTCCCTGAACAGCAGTGCGTCACAAAAATGAAGTGAATCTTAGTGTAAAGACATCAGACATGAGAAAAATATCTATAGCTTAATATGTCTACTTTTAAACAAACCAATTCAAATTGAAAAGAAATAGTCTCTGCTTATGCAATCTGTATGAAAGGTGTATTTCTCTCTAAAGGCGTGTCCACTGCGGAGATGGTGAGTCAGCATCGTCAACTTCATCTTTGCAGCCGACACTGATACAGAAAACACTAGTTTTTAATAAATAATTAAAATGTGTCCTTGCTATTTTTTCCCGACACATTCAGATGCCTACAGTGGTGTGAAAAAGTACTTGCCCCCTTCCTGATTTTTTTATTTTTTTGCATGTTTGTCACACCTTAATGTTTCAGATCATCAAACAAATTTTAATATTAATCAAAGATAACACAAGTAAACACAACATGCAGTTTTTAAATAAAGGTTTTTTGTTATGAAGGGAAAACAAAATCCAAATTCACATGGCCCTGTGTGAAAAAGTGCTTGCCCCCTAAACCTAATAACTGGTTGGGCCACCCTTAGCAGCAACAACTGCAATCAAGTGTTTGCGATAACTTACAATGAGTCTGTTACAGCGCTGTGAAGGAATTTTGGCCCACTCATTTTTGCAGAATTGTTGTAATTCAGCCACATTGGAGGGTTTTCGAGCGTGAACCGCCTTTTTAATGTCATGCCACAGCATCTCAATAGGATTGAGGTCAGGACTTTGACTAGGCCACTCCAAAGTCTTCATTTAGTTTTTCTTCAGCCATTCAGAGGTGGACTTAGTGGTGTGTGTTGGATCATTGTCCTGCTGCAGAAGTTCGCTTCAGCTTGAGGTCACGAACAGATAGCCAGACATTGTCCTTCAGGATTTTTTTGGTAGACAGCAGAATTCATGGTTCCATTTATCACAGCAAGTCTTCCAGATCCTGAAGCAGTAAAACAGCCCCAGACCATCACTGTTAGTATGATATTCTTTTTTTGAAATGCTGTTACTTTTACACCAGACGTAATGGGACACACACCTTCCAAAAAGTTCAACTTTTGTCTCGTCAGTCCACAGAGTATTTTCCCAAAAGTCTTGGGGATCATCAAGATGTTTTCTGGCAAGACTGAGACGAGCCTTTATGTTCTTTTTGCTCAGCAGCGGTTTTCGTCTTGGAACTCTGCCATGCAGGACATTTTTGCCCAGTCTATTCCTTATGGTGGACACATAAACACTGACCTTAACTGAGGCAAGTAAGGCCTGCAGTTCTTTGGATGTTGTTGTGGGGTCTTTTGTGACCTCCTGGATGAGTCGTCGCTGCACTCTTGGGGTAATTTTGGTCGGCCGGCCACTCCTGGGAAGGTTCACCACTGTTCCATGTTTTCGCAATTTGTAGATAATGGCTCTCACTGTGGTTTGCTGGAGTCCCAAAGCTTTAGAAATGGCTTCATAACCTTTTCCAGACTGATAGATCTCAATTACTTTTTTGAGGATCTTTTGGTCTACTTCACTTTGTCAGGCAGGTCCTATTTAAGTGATTTCTTAATTGAGAACAAATGTGGCAGTAATCAGGCCTGGGTGTGGCTAGAGAAACTGAACTCAGGTGTGATAAACCACAGTGCATGTTGTGTTTACTTGTGTTATCTTTGATTCATATTAAAATTAGTTTGATGATCTGAAACATTAAAGTGTGACAAACATGCAAAAAAAAAAAAAAATCAGGAAGGGGGCAAACACTTTTTACACTACTGTATATTAAATGCTCGTTATGGTTTAGTATTCTTCTCAGTAGGCTATTTAAAGGTGTTACAGAGGATCTTTTGTTGCATACATTTTTGCAATATTACTTGAAACTGTCTTTACTAACTGATAAAAGACTATTTATTAGGTGCACTACAAAGGAATAATATCAATATACATCATCTGTGCACGAGGTAGGGCCTTAAAAACATCAGCCAATCGTTTACGCGATCATCGCGTAAACAATTGGCCCTCTGGCTTGTCAGTCACTGCCATTACATTCCTTGTGAGGGATGTGCGCGCTCCAGTAACTTTCCACAGGCGCCGCATGTGCATGCGCATAGTGCACAAAACTCTGTCGTTAGCTTTGGTTTGTTTTCATTGTCGCTCCTGCTTTCCTCCTTGAATTTGCACCATGGCAGATAAGAAACCCGAAGGAGGACGCAAAAGAAAGACTATCTTTGAAGTTGCTGAGAAGAGGAGAAAATTGTCTGAAGAACGTAATCAAACCAGAGTCGTTCTTGGACAATCATTTCAACGCTGGAGAGCAATGAAAGAACAGAAAGGTGTCAAGACAGATGCGCAGTTCGCTAAAATTCTTCTCGACAGGTAACAGTGATTATCCTTTCTTTATGAAATAATTATTGTTGTATTGTTATTCAGGTATATCGACGTTGTTCTTGTACTGTAGTAAGGCAAAAAATTCTCAGACTTACAGTAACTTAATCTCGTTGTAGTTATGATACTGTTACTTCAACTCCGCTGACACACCAATGGGTGAGACCCCAGGCTCCAGCTGTGTCCACTATTTTGCAGGAGTCACTCGCAGATCGGTGAGTTTTATACACATTGGTTTCTTTTCTTTGCTAACTAACTTTAATATGACGTTACTACGTTAATATTACAGAGATGCTGATTTCTCTATGGGAGGAATTGAGAAGTTAAGCAGCAGCAGCAGCAGTGGTAGTGAAGCTAATACTTCAACTCAGCAGGTTGTCCACTAACACGACACAGCGAATGTCGGTGGTAAAAAAAACACTCGTGTTCCAATACTCGTGCACGAGTTTTGGGAGGCGTTCCCTCGAAATGAGCTGTGAAGGAGGGGGTTGTTCTTACGCATGCGCTCATTTCAAAAACTCACTAACAGTCTTTGGTTTTTCAGTCGTCAAAAATATCCTCTGTAACACCTTTAAGTGATTAAGTAAATAGAAATGTGTGATTATTAGTCGGGGGCATTCCTAATGTTTTTACATTAGCTTTTGATCATGTATGAGTGTTGTGGTATTGTCACTTTAGAGTTCTTCTTGAATGGTGCGTGTTAATGTTTTAAATACAACTAACTTGTATGTGTCTCTAACTTTTTCGCCTTAGACTTGATGCTGCTGAAAGAGGAGACTGAAGTACTAGATGAAATGGAGGAAGACCAGGATGAGAAGTATCATGATTTCACAACTGGAGAAAAGTTTAGTTGCTCAGAGACTGAAAATTCATCCTCACGAAAAACAGAAACTATAAGATATTTCAACTGCCTGCAGTGTGGACAGAGTTTTACTAAAAAAGCAAACCTTAAAGTCCACATGAGTGTTCACACCGGTGAGAAGCCTTTTACCTGCCCTCAGTGTGGAAACCGTTTCTCTCAAAAAGGAAGCTTTAACAGGCACATGAGGATTCACACTGGAGAGAAGCCTTACATGTGCCTTCTGTGTGGAAAGAGCTTCACAGCAGAACTGAACCTAAGATGTCACATGAACCTTCACACTGGAGAGAAGCCGTTCAAATGTGATCAGTGTGGAAAGAGTTTCAGACATAAAGTAACCCTTAATAACCACATGAGGATTCATTCAAGAGAGAACAGTTTTACATGTCATCAGTGTGAAATGAGTTTCACAGACAGCAGTCACCTTAAGAATCATGTAATAACTCACACTGGAGAGAAGCCATTCATGTGCCATCACTGTGGAAAGACTTGCTCAAACAAAACAAGCCTTGAGGCTCACACAAGAATTCACACTGGAGAAAAGCCTTTCACCTGCCTTCGGTGTGGAAAGAGTTTCACAGTTAAAGTAAGCCTTGAGAGGCACATGAGAGTTCACACTGGAGAGAAGCCTTTTACGTGTCTTCAGTGTAAGATGAGTTTCACATATCAAAGAGACCTGAATCGTCATTTGCAAACTCATCCATTGCAGTGTTCCTCAGTGCTACAAGAGGTTTAGAAAAAGTAGTTTGTGTACACTGCATTCATTCGTTTTTTGATTTAATATTGAAAGTAGAAAATTTTGAAAATGGTGCATTTATTCATTTTTTTTCTAAAAAATAAATAAATTAAAAACGAAAAAATGCCTCGATTTTATGTTTTTAGGTTCTGGGGTAGAAAATGGATAACGGCTTGAATATTTGTATAACCCCTTGTCCCTATGTTGGTTATGGTAGGTAAATGAATGACAGTACTAATACGGGATGGGGCCCTGGGTCCGGTTCAAACATAAATACTAATAAAAATAATAAATCGGGTATTATGTCTCTTCTATCACTATTCTATAATCCAGTAATATGCTGATTTGCTGCTCAAGAAACATTTCTTCCTTATTATTGTCAATGTTGAAAACATTGATGATAATGATGCCATTGAAACATTTGTGGTAAGACGACAGTGAACACATTTATAATGTTACAAAAGATTTCTATTTAATACATTTAATATATAAATGTGATAAATGCAAATAAATACTGTTCATTAAACTTTGTTAATCAATGAATCCTGAAAAGTATCAACATTTCCACAAAAATGTAAAGCAGCGAAAACTGTTTTTAACATTGATAATAATAATAATAATAAATGTTTTTGAATAGCAAATCAGCATATTAGAATGATTTCCGAAAGGTCATGTGACACTGAATTGAAGGGGGTGGATTCTGGAATACACTGCCACTTAAATATATATATATTTACATTTAGTCATTTAGCAGACGCTTTTATCCAAAGCGACTTACAAATGATAGTAGAATCAATCAAATCAACATGAGAACAACAGTATGTAAGTGCTTTGTGAAGTCACAGTTATGTCAGTAAAGTGCTCGTAGCAAGGAATTTTTTTTTTTTTTTTTTTTATAAATGTGACCAGTCATGGAAAGTAGGGACACAAGTCGGTTCTGGGGCACAGATTCTGAGAGTGTAGTCTCCAAGCTTTCCAACGATGTGTAACACATGGAAATCTGATAATATTTGGAGAAGTTGTGGCCATTTGAAGGTAGGCACTCAAAAAAGCTCAAAAGGGAGAAAATGGCCTCTAAAGATTGTGCAGTTCTCACCTGTTCTCACCTGCTGGGAGTGACAATAGGGCTCATTTACATCTCATTTAGATAAGCCATACCCCCTGTAAAGCTCCCCCCTGTAAAGCTGCATGGTTGCATAGCAACGACAGACGCAGCGGGAAAAATCAGACCGCATACTACTAATAATAAAGGATAATGTGCATTGAAAATGTAAGTAATTTATCTTTTTTGACTTATAAAAATGATTTAGAGGCTTAAATATGTGAGTTTTATCTTTTTATAAAACCTTTTTTGTCAAAACTCTATTTGAACTTGTGCATTGTAGATAACGTTGCAAGACACTCCTTTAAAATCTGCCCATCATTTTTAATATTATTTTAATGTTTATGTAAACAAAAAGTACATTAATTTTATTTGTTATTTGCTGGTTTTCTACATAAAACTTGGTGAATTGATTTCATTGTGTAGCATTAGGACTTTTTGAACAGGATTCTGTGATAACCGTGATCATTTTGGTCACTATTATCATGAAATGAATGGCCTTTATCCCCATCAAATGTTACTATCGATATAGCCTCTGATATCTTACGGTCCAACTCGTCTGACGCCAGTCCGATACATTCTTCCTCGTCTTCATCTTCGCTCAGTTGTAGATTAGGGATATTATTCAGACTTATTAAGGGGCTCGCACACCGGACGTGAAGCTCAGTGCCGCGCCACGTCTTTAAAATTCGAACGCATTGTTTTGTATGAGTGTACGCACACCGGCGGCGACATTCGGCGCCTGTCCGCGGCGCCCAGCTACGACGCAGAAAACAATGTGTTCGAATTTTAAAGACGTGTCGCTTCGCTGAGCTTCGCGTCCGGTGTGCGAGCCCCTTTATGCCGCTTTCATCGTCGCTCAGATCGTCTTCAGAATCAGTTAGCGCTTGTTCATAAGCATCCGGCTTGTCGAAGAAGTACTTCAAAACATTTCCGGTGTAACGGCCACGGTTCAGCTCGTCTGCGATAATCTTTGCGGCGTCCATCTTCATTGAATTTTGATATCAGCTAGAGCCGGCCAGAGCGCTGCATAATAAGTAGCCACGCTTCCCTTGGAGGGCGAGGGCAATAACAAAAGAAACAAAAGCCAGCTTATCCAGTATGGAAATACACACAGACAATGACACGCCCCTACTGCGTGCTAGAATCTCCGAAAAACAAGCCGATTTCAACCTCAAAATGTACGCTTTTAAATATACCAATACTGCTATCTCAACCACGGAGAGGCCTCTTCGTGATCTCAACTAACAGATTCTGCAAAAAAACTAAAATCACCAATTTTGAAAAAAAACCACTTCTTTCTCATTTTGCTCGAGAGTTGTGCTGCCGACTTGTGTCACTGGTTTCCGTGACGGGTCACAAATACACAAATAGATGGAAGAAGAATAGAAATCAAGGTAAGTGCTACTATTACTGGGTCAAGTGCTGACGAAAAAGATACGTCTTTAGCATTTTTTTGAAAATAGCTAGAGACTCAGCTGCTCGGATAGAGCGTGGCAGGTCATTCCACCTGCCAGGAACAGACCCTGAGAAGGTCCGTGAGAGCGATTTTGTGCCCCTATGTGATGGCACCACAAGGCGCCGTTCACTTGCAAGTTTCTGGAGGGCGCGTAAGTCTGAAATAGTGAGTTAAGGTATATCGGTGCAGAGCCAGCGGTCGTTCTTTAGGCAAACATCAGAGCCTTGAATTGGATGCGAGCAGCTACTGGCAGCCAGTGCAGACTGATGAGGAGAGGAGTGACGTGCGCTCTCTTCGGTTCATTGAAGACCAGTCTTGCTGCAGCATTCTGGATCAGTTGTAAAGGCTTGACAGTGCATGCTGGAAGACCAGCCAAGAGAGCATTACAGTAGTCCAGTCTGGATAGAACAAGAGCTTGGACGAGAATTTGTGTGGAATGTTCCGATAGGAAGGGTCTAATCTTCCTGATGTTGTACAAGGCAAATCTGCAGGACTGGGCTGTTGTCGCAACATGATCTGTGAAGCTTAAACAATCATCCATCACCACTCCAAGGTTCCTGGCTGTCCTGGAAGGAGTAATGGTTGACGACCCAAGTTGAATTGAAAGGTTTGATGAAGTGTTGGGTTGGCACCGACCACAAGCAGTTCCGTTTTTGCAAGGTTGAGTTGAAGGTGGTGGTCCTTCATCCAGGCAGAAATGGCTGTCAGGCAGGCTGCGATGCGACCAGCAACCGTCGGATCATCTGGTTTGAATGAGAGGTAGAGTTGTGTGTCATCAGCATAACAGTGATAGGAGAAACCATGATCCTGAATGACACATCCTAGTTATGACATGTAGATGGAGAAGAGAAGTGGTCCAAGCACAGAGCCCTGAGGTACCCCAGTAGCAAGATGATGTGACTTGGACACCTCACCTTTCCAAGATACCCTGAAGGACCTACCTGAGAGTTAATACTCGAACCACTGGAATGCGGTTCCCGAGATGCCCTTCGACATGAGTGTTGACAGGAGGATCTGGTGGTTAACTGTGTCAAAAGCAGCAGACAGATCCAGCAAGATGAGTACTGATGATTTTGAAGTTGCACGTGCCAGTCTCAGTGCTTCAGTGACTGAGAGCAGGGCAGTCTCAGTTGAGTGGCCACTCTTGAAACCAGACTGGTGGTTGTCAAGGAGGTTGTTCTGTGTTAGATAAGTAGACAGTTGGTTGAATATAACTCTATCAAGTTGAATACAACTCTCTCAATATATATCTTTTGAGTGATTTACGATCTAAAATTAACCAACATTTATGTTTCTAAATATTAAATTATTTGAATAACATCTTCAACTTATTTTAAAGCATTTATTTTCCTTTTCTTCTTCAAACACTAGAGAATAATGATGAACATTGTCTATACTTCTCACTGAGAGAAAAGTAAAAATTTTCAGTATGTTTTGGGGAAGTTCAACCAACTTCAACTTTGGAGAAGCTATGCATCCTTTGGATCTATGCTAGTATTATGTGTTACAGGTCAGTATTGGTGAAAGTTGAACAACAGGCACCCCAGATGATGAAATTACAAGGTTTTCTGGACGAAATGGAGCCCAGAAACATATATTTGTGATTGTGACCTAGGTCACTTCATGCCTAAACTATGGTCTTGGTGTCGTCCGGATAATCGTTGGAGATGTGGTTCTGCCGATCACTCCATGTGTGGACATTTTCTAAGTTTACCTATGGCTTAACCAATCAGAATCATTCAACCTGAAGTAATGATGTAGTTAGTGGACTCTGTTAGAGGATAATTGCTATTGTATTGAATGTGTATGCAAACTGGCCTACAAACTCCTGCAAACTATTCTTCAGTAAAATTTTCTTAAACTGACTCCGGGTCTTCTTTGGGTCTTTAACTGTAAATTTCCCTACAGAAGACTGGAGTAATGATGCTGCAAAAAAACGCTTTGCCATCACAATAAGAAATTACATGTTAAAAGATATTAAAGGCCCACTGAAGAGTGTTGGAACACGCAGCATTTTTCAATGTGTTGACGTAATTTCAACTGAAACAGGAAGATAGGGCGATATATTGAACAGCCCCGCCCCTTTTTTTAAATAGCCAATAGCGTTTCGTTTATGTTATAGCTCGGCCAGAGCCGTTAGACTGTAAAACCTACTTCTAATCTCTAATGGTGCGTTCACACCAGACGTGAATGACGTGTTAAGCGCGAGTGGTTTACATATTAAGTCAATGCAAAAACGCGAATAGACATCCTGCGGCGCGAATTGAGCGTTTCGGGTGTTTAACGCTTGTAACGCGTGATTTGCGTTGACATTTTTTTTTTGTTGAGAAATTCAAGTTGAAAATCTGAACTTTGCCTAATATTCGCGCCGCATTAACCAATCAGGAGCTTGCTCTAGTAGTGATGTGATTACGACGTAGCGAGCGAAGTCAGAAATCCGAAACAACAATGGAGGACAAAATCATGGTCGCTGTACGATACATCTTCATACTTTTATAGAAACAGGAATAAAAAGGATCTTGCTTGCTTGAAAGTGAGTGAGGAGGTCGGACAATCTGGTAAGTTGTAAAAAACGCTGTTAACTCAATTTGAGCTATATATATATATATACATATTGAGACTACAAGCTAGCTAAAGCCGGCAAATTGAGCTTATTCGCCGTATTTTACAACTACTTTCCCGCTGACGAGTTGATGTGTTTATTCAGAGGAAATGTGCAGAAACGAGACTGGAGCCACCTGGCAGAAGCCCCTCTCATGATGCGAATTTGCGTCTGTTGTGAAGTGAATTTCACATGCTAATGAAGTGAGTAAACTCAAAATGTTCAAATGTCCAACTACGCGCGATTTATTCACGCAAGTCGCGTCTGCTGTGAACGCCTCATAACCGTTTCTCCTCATAATGTCCTTTATATCGCTTATATACAGCATTCCGTGCAGAATTTAAATGGGCCCGATACCTTTTGTGGTCTGTGTCGACTCGCAGATATAATCCACTCTGTGCTCTTGTGTCTCTGGACTGGAGTAGATTGCTTGCGTTGCGGCAGTTCATGAAATACTAACGCGAAAACGTACTTCATTCGCGTCAAAGGAAAGCATATTTACACCGTCTGAATCATTCACTATTCTCTATATAGTGCACTATGACGAGAAACTGAAGTGCGATGTGATGTCATGAAAATCCGTGATCCATTTTAGTGGAAGTGAGAAGCTGTACGTTTTGAATGCTTTTATCTCCTAAATGCAAATTTTGTAATTGTTTTGGAACACAGCAGCTTATTCATAAACTTAAAGGAACACTCCACTTTTTTTGAAAATATGCTCATTTTCCAACTCCCCTAGAGTTAAACAGTTGAGTTTTACCGTTTTCGAATTCTTTCAGCTGATTTCTGGGTCTGGCGGTATCACTTTTAGCATAGCTTTGCATAGTTCATTGAATCTGATTAGACCGTTAGCATCTCGCTCAAAAATGACCAAAAAGTTTCAGTATTTTTCCTGTTTAAAACTTGACTCTTCTGTAGTTACATCGTGTACTAAGACTGACAGAAAATGAAAAGTTTCAATTTTCTAGGCCGATATGGCTAGGAACTATACTCTCAATCCGGCGTAATAATCAAGGAACTTTGCTGCCATACCATGGGTGCAGCAGGCGCAATGATATCCGGTAGCGCGGCCACCATTATGGGCTGAAAATACTAACTGGACCATATAATCCTTCACATCTTACGCAACCAAAATCGGCGAATTTAACCATCAAATCAGAAGTGCAATAGAACAGTTTTTTTTTTTAAATTAAGTCACCAGTAAATTGTATGGCTCCTACAGTAAATGTTGTATTGTCTTATTTTACCAGTTGTGGAATCCAACCATTCATCCATCTGAGGTAACGTAGTTAGCCTACTTTATTGAGTATTTCCATTTTATGCAACTTTACACATTTCATTTACACATACATAAATTTCAAATCATCATGTTTGCAGTGAACAATATATTTCAGACCTAGTGGAGTAATAGTAATAATATCTAGGTCTGAATGGAAATAGGCTATATTGTACGTTAAATGGATCACACTACAAACATAATGATCTTATAATACATGATGCATTGGTGTGTCCGTTATCGCATAATTCACACTTTTGGACACTTTTGCTTTAACGGACATTAGACAACACTGCAAAATCAAACTGTTATTCATATATTTATTGTCCAACATTCCCAATTTTTCTGATGCATGTCCTTGATTTAATTTCATATGTTGGTATTAATTCAGTGTTTATAAGCCTTTTAAAGAATTTTAACCCAAACTGACTGGGTTTCTAGAGAGCAATGGTTTTGTGAAAAAAGTGGAAGACTTAAACACAAAGTCTGTCAAATAAACTGTAAAAAGGATTTGATGATCACTAGTTATAGTTTTTTATTCTGTGTTGTCATCATTCAGGTTGGATTTCAGCTTTAATGTACGTCTTTTTAACAAAGCAGCTGATATTGCCATAGAAACTAGTGGACTGCCGACTCGCTTTCACCCCAAAATGGCGGAAACGCAGGGCTGCTGGGCGCCGGTGTTTCAATGGAACGCTCTATTGACTGTCGCTTCTTGTTAGTGTATATTCTTTGATAATATTACGCAGCGCGTAGTCAATTAACTATGCTAAGCTATGCTAAAAGTGATACCGCCAGACCCAGAGATCGGCTGAATGGATTTGAAAATGGTAAAACTCAACTGTTTAACTCTAGGGGAGAGTTGGAAAATGAGCCTATTTTCAAAAAAGTGGAGTGTTCCTTTAAGGCTAACATATTCATACTAAAAGCTAAAAAACTCTTTAAAAGGGGGTGTTTAAAACAGAAAACAGTTCATTTAAATTGTAATAATATTTCACAATATTACAGTTTTAACTGTATTTTTGATCAAATAAATTCAGCCTTTTGAGCAGAAGAGACTTCTTTAAAAAAACATAAAAAAATTGTTTCCAAACTTTTGACAGGTGTATGATGTATAAACTTATGAACTCATACACTCTTTTTTAACATTTGTCACTAACTGCATTTTAATAAAAGGATATCTGACATTTCTATGCACTTGTAATTTTTGCCTTCGGGCAGGACTTTTATTTTGGTTTGGCGGTGTGACGTCATAAGGCTACGCCGCGATACTGCATCTGTTGTGTTTCGGCTGAAGAAAGGTTTGTGCTCTTAAACATTTAAGTTGTTTAAATCTAAATCTTAAATCAGTTTTATAATTCTTACAAACGATGCAAAGCTAATTATTTATTATTAAAAGTAGCATCATTGTTTAACTAATGGTTTTCACATGGTAACAACGCGTTTTATTGATCGAATAGTTATTTGATTTGTTAAATCTTTCATTTATTCTTGGCCACATAAACGTGTCTTTGCAAAATATATATAAATCCGATCTTCAATACCTTATATGCAAATGTAGCGGAGTTCCCGTCAACTACAGCAAAGAGCTGTATTTTATTTATTATCATCAGCTGATTTCAAGACAAAGACTGCAGCCGAACTTTGTTTCATTCGCGGCAGTTTGCGAGTCATCTTACTGAAGAGACCCGCCTCAAAACACCTGAATAATCGTTATTTTTTGTCAGTAAAACGCATCCACACATGAGTAACAGATGTACGTCTAATTTTGCTCCCAATATCGTGAATCAGTTTATTCTAAACATGAATTCGGCCATCGGCAAAGTTGTTAGCGATGAGAGGAACGAAGCTTTCGAGATTTTGAGTCGATTAAATTAATTATACGTAAAATGATTCACTGACTCGACTCACTCGAGTCACACCACTCTGACTGACTCCCTTACCAGTGCGCTGACTACTGAACTATGGAGCTGATTGAGACGAGATTTTGTATTTTTCTTTCTGTTAATTATTCTCATCTTAATCATGACAGAGTGTCCAAACACTGAAAATCTCCTGGTGAAGCGACTGAGACCCACTATTATAAAGATGGCGTTTATTAAAGAGGAGAGTGAAGACATGAAGATTGAAGAAACATTCAGAGTGAAACAAGAAGATACTGAGGAACAAACAGGTTGGTTTCATTCTCAAAGCTGAACTCAGTCATTCGATCCGTATTTAAATGTTCAGCTCTACAGAAATGAATGATATTTTTGAAGAAAGTCTTATGAGTGTCATAATTAAAGCGGTTTATGTGACATGGAGCTGTTCCTTCATGTGGACAGACATGTTGAGATCACATGACCAGACAAATACTAATATTGCCTTCAATGCTGATATTATAACAGTTGCTGGAATGCACAACATGAGGAAAAAAAAGTTCTCAAAGAAATTAAAGGGGTAAAAAAAAAAAGTGAAATTTCTTAGTATCAATTATAATATTGCTCTGATTACTCTGATACTCATTTTCTCCTTTTCTCATATAGATTGCAAGGATTTCAGATTACCTCAGGAGGACTTAAATGGTAAAATATTCACCTTTTCTTGAATAATCACTTGAGGAATTAGGCCTAACCCTTGTTTTTTTTCCCCCCTTCTGGGTATTATTCTGTTGTTTAATGCTAGTGATACTTTAAGTTCACTGTTTGAGTTATACATTTCCTCCAGAAATAATCCTAGAAAGTAAATTTCTTTATTTGGTACTTCTTGAGATTTATGCAACAAATTTTCCATTGTTTAAAAAAAAAAAAAATGTGTGTGTATATATATATATATATTAGGGCTGGGCAAGTTAACGCGTTTTTATCGCGTTAACGCATTAATTAATTATCGCCGACAATTCGTTTATCGCGCGTTAACATACTTTTTATTTTGAAAGTCCGTTGCTCACTGCGTTTGAATACATTTACATTTATGCATTTGGCAGACGCTTTTATCCAAAGCGACTTACATTGCATTATACTATACATTTGTATCTGAGTATGAATACACATAGATAGACTGTAATAATACAACCGAATACAACACAAACCATGGGTCACAGGAGGGGTGGGATGTTTATCAGTAGGCTACTGGCTGCTTGGGATGAGCGTCATCATGCGTCTCATCCAATGAAAGCATTTGTTGTGTGCCTAAGAGAGCTACAGCGCGAAACACAAAATATCTGGTGCGGACAGAAAAATGGAAAAAGGTACCGAAACCTTAAATGGACATTTTTATTTTAAACCTCTTCCACACGGTGGAGTTGATAGAACTAAAGCTATTTGTAACCACTGCAAAGCTGAATTGTCTTATCATCGGAGTACTTCGAGTCTGAAGTATCACTTAAATGCAATGCACACCGTTGATGCCAGCAAATCACCCACCCAAACAAACAGTGGAGGAAGGCTTCGGCAGACCACATTGGATGCAGCATGTGGGAGAACTATAGATAGACAAGCTAACAAATGCCATTCCGAAGTGGGTAGCTACAAACTGCAGGCCGATTAGTATTGTGGAAGATGTCGGTCTGAAGAATGTTATTAGGATCGCAACGAATGACTGCACGTATGAGCCTCCGCCAAGACGCACCATCGCAAGAAAAATACATGAATTGTATGAAAAGGAGAGGACTATAAAGGTGACGGCGTTACAACGTGCACCAACTGTTGCCCTCACCGGAGACTACTGGACATCGCTGGGTAACCATAATTACCTCGGAGTTACAGTGCATTACATTGATGAACAATGGGAACTGCATTCACATGCTCTGACTGTAATGAAGACACAAGAGAGACATTTTGCTGAAACGTGCGCTGAACATTTTATTCATGTTGCACAGCAGTGGGACGTTTCAAATAAAGTCAGCACACTTAGCGCAAGAAATATGATCGCTGCTGCGAGACATCTGCCTTTTGAACACGTCCCCTGCGTCGCGCACAGTCTCCAGCGTTCTGTCACAGTATCTCTGCACAACAGCGCGTTTGACAACGTCCTGGCCAAATGCAGAAAGGTTGTGGGCCATTTTAAGCACAGTCCAGCGAGTGCTGCAGAATTAGAACAAAAACAAATTGAACTTGGACAAAAGGAGTCGCTTATACAAGACATTCCAACCAGATGGAATTCGACTCTGGACTTGATTAAAAAGTGTCCGCAGAAACGAACAGCCACTGAGGGATGTCCTCACCACACACAACACGAAGATTGCCATGCCAACAACAGCTGAAATGGACAAACTGCAGAGGTTGGAAATGCTACTGGAGCCCTGCAGGTATATTTTACGTCATATATTTCTCATTGTCTTGTCTGAGTGCATGTGAGAGAGAAATAATGTGTCTGTATGTGTGTGTAAGCATGAATATGAGGACATTTTTTTGTGTGTATAAGTGAATGCAAAACATTTGAGTGAAATTTTTTTTGCAGGTATGTGACTGAACTTCTGGGTGGAGAAAAATATGTTTCATGCTCTGTGGTTCTGCCTGCTTTTTGCCATCTCTCTCGGGTGATGGAGAGCTCAGATGATGACCCTGCCTATGTGGTCAAATTCAAGTCTACATTCAGAACAGACCTGGAGACACGCAAGGAAAATGCCAACATTGCATATCTGAAGATTGCAACCGCATTGGACCCGAGATTCAAGGACCTCAAGTGTATACCCAGAGCTGAGAGAGGTGAGGTGTGGGCCTCAGTCACTAACTAACTCAAGGAACAGAGGGTTGTTGCAGAGGAACCTGTGGAAGCAACAACATCAAAGCCATCAAAGAGAAAGTTTGCCCTATTGGCTGCTTCATCAGAGTCTGATTCTGAACACGAGGAAGACTCAATTGAGAACGGTGTGCGTCGATACAGAGCAGAGCCCACCATCAGTACAGAGGCCTGTCCATTACAGTGGTGGTCCAAACATGCAGGCTCACACAGCAGGCTGGCCTCAATTGCACAGAAGTACTTGGCCACACCTGCAACATCCGTACCCTGTGAAAGGATGTTTTCTCTTGCTGGTCATATTGTACAGAAGAAGAGAGTTTCTTTATCATCTGAAAATGTGAATGACCTTGTGTGTCTTAGCAACTGGCTTGGTGCAGATGAGTAAGTAAATGTGAAGTTGGAAGAATGGATACATGCAGTTAATTTTGTCCACTCAACCTGCATCACTGAAAGTTTTTTTCTTTTTGGACTGAGATTCTCAGTCTCTTAAAGGAGATTGATGTTGTTGCTCGGAAGGGGCCAGTTATAATGTTATGATCGAGGTTCTGGACATAATTTTTTTTTTTTACAAACTAAACAAAACGTGAATGTTTTATTTAATAAAACATTAATGTTATATTTAATTTGATTACATTAATGTTTAAGTTAAGATTTACAATGTTAACTGCTACTAACTTTTAACTGCTGTAAAAAAGCACTTTATTTGTTTAAAGTTTTGACAAACCAAATGTTATTGCACTTTTGTTCATACAGCAGTACTTTGAAAGAATAAAATTACGCAATACACTACTTTTGATTTCATTATTGAATTTTGCGCATGCTGCGATTTAATCGCGATTAATCACAGAAAAATTATGCGATTAATCGCGATTAAAATATTTAATCGTTGCCCAGCACTAATATATGAGCAATATCACACGAGTAGCCGTGCGATATGGCTGTATATCAGCACTGCTGTGATTCGTCCGTAGGCACGAGGCCGCAGGTAATCACANAGAGAGAGAGAAGACATTTGTTCATGAACTATATATATAAACTATATGTGATGATCTGGGAAAACCCATCAGATGTCATGATGGGGGTTTTCATTAGATTATTATATAACATCTTGTCTATCAACTCTGAAAATATCTTGGCAAAATTCGCCTGTTAAGTGCAGAAAAATAGCAGTTTATAGTGGCAAGGCTATCTTTCTCTAACGTTACCGTTTAAGAACAAAAAAATCGGCCATAGCTTTCCCTCTCAACACTACAAAGACAGTTTACCTATCAAAATAAACCACATAACATGTAGAATTAAGGTGAATTAATGCACATTTCCCACCAGTCCTGTGTAATTTATGGCACACAAAGATTTTTTTTTTCTAATTCAACGTTATCGTGAGAAGGCGGAGCACAAGAGAACAACGGAGCTATAATGAACACACATGTTCTAATTATGTGTTTATTAGAGATTGAATTCAAATTAAATACTGCCAAACTGCCCATACTACTTTCAATAGAGTGTCTACTTCTTAAAATGTACGAAAATATGGAAATATATGGTTCAGATCACTCAAACCATAAATGGAGGCACCATTAAATGGTCAGATATGGAGCTTGGATGTCATCTAGTGAACAAAATCTTACTGAAAGCAAATTTTTTTTAGATATCAACCTAAAATTTGGAATGTTGACATTTTTGGCTTTCATTTTCTTGCAGTTTAAGAGTAAAACATGTTTTGTAATATATTATTATAAAATATAAACTATAATACTTTTACATTTTTATAAACGTATAACTTTTTTTTTATTTCACTTTCCTAATTTATTTTACTTCTAAAACAAGACCAACCGTAGGTCTATATTCCAAAGCATTCTCGAATTACAACCATTTAAGTTTGGATAGTGCATTTTCATGTCTATGCAAAAAAAGGGGGTGACATTTTTTTTGACTGAAAAATTTTATATTTTGAAATGTTAAAAATCGTAGCTTCGTTGGAATGAGATGACACTTGGTGACTTTTGTCGCATTAGCAATATGAACACAAAAAAATCAAGGACATGATTCGGACATGTTAAGGGGTCGTAAAAAAAATAGTCGCACTTACCTTCTTTTCGGTTAAAAATGACCGACATAAGAAATTAATGGGAAATACGAAAAAATACAACAACTCAGAGAATCTTTTGTTGATACATACTACAAATCAGACACTGTGCAGAAACAAAGTGCACAGCACTGAAGGGGGGATACTCTAAAATGTCAAGAGTGCAAAATAGACACACCCAACCCCCCACCCCACACACACATATATATATGAACCAGCACGACTATAAGACAGAGCAAGTTTATGCAAATGTGTGAAATAAAATAAAAAATTCAGCCACAAAGCGGTAAAAAATGAACTGCAAGAAAGAGGTTACACTCTAAAACACAAAGAGTACAAAACAGAAACACCCACTCAAACACACACTCACTTACAGACATTCACAGACAAACACACACACAACACACCATTATACACATACAAATGAACCAGTGTGGCTGTAACAATATGGTAAAATTGAGCCAAAACTCAAATAAGAGGATGAAATCAGACCAGACACAGATTTATTAAGCGGTTATAAAACACACCTGTTCATTTTTGTTATATTTTTTTATTGAATTTTAATGTTGTGTGACAAAATGTCCTCCTCTGTGTTCAGGTTTGGCTGTAGTAAAATTAATGCAAAAACCAACACTTCAAATCAACATTAAAAAAAAAAAAAAAAAAAT
>RJVU01051426.1:865023-905042 GCA_003731715.1 Anabarilius grahami | reverse complement strand
ATAAAAATAAGTGTTTGTGTCCAAAAACCACTAGAGAATTTATAAGCCACTTTATATAGAGCTCTATAGGAATCTAGTGGTTACAACATGGCATTGCATAAACAATTTTGAAGGTAGATTAGTGCCATTTGGTGAGAGTAAAAAAAGAAAAACTTATCTCTATTTTAACATGGAATACTGCTTTAATTGAAAAATAATTTAAAAATATGTTAGAAAAAAATTTGTATTTTCAATGGGGAAAAATAGTTAATAAAAATTTTATAAATATTGCATAGTATCATAAAATACCCTCAATTTTATATATTAATCAAAAAATATTATTGAACAAGAATATATTACATTGGTTTTCCTGAGGAACAAAAAAGTTACTTTCCAAGGCTTCGGTCACTTTTGACCGTAAAGAAGGCAAGTGTGACACCTAAACGAAGAGGGCCAGAGGGCTAAACCTGTTTTTCTCAGAATTCCGATCCTGAAAATCAGAGCGATCAGCCGACTTCAGATAACCATAACTTTTGCTACAGACAAGCTATGAAAAAAGTCGAATCCAGCTTTCATATGATATTGAAACCTGTGATATGTAAAATTTCACGATGTGATGTATTTTCGCAAATCTCATCACAAATACTGATGTTACAGTAATTAAGTAGTTCTCGTAAGAAATTGTGCTTTTTAAGTAGTTTAAAAATTGTGTACTTTGACATTTTAAGTTATCTATCTATCTATCTATCTATCTATCTATCTATCTATCTATCTATCGTGTTGTGCCTTTAAATGGGGTTAACTTGTATTTCTCTTTTTCTGCTGTAGACCTGATGGTGCTGAAAGAGGAGAGTGAAGTACTGAATGAAATGGAAGAGAAAGAAGACGATTTCATACCTGAAGAAAAGACTTCCTCACAAAAAAGAGCTCAAAAGACAGAAACCCTTAATTCCCACTTGGGAGCTCACTCAAGAGAGAACCGTTTTATTTGTCATCAGTGTGGAATGATTTTCACTGACATGAAACTCTTTAACAGGCATATAATAATTCACTCTGGAGAGAAGCCTTTCAAATGCAAGCAGTGTGAAAAGAGTTTCCGATTCAATAAATACCTTAAGATTCATATGAGAATGCACACTGTAGACAAGCCTTTCACATGCTCTCAATGTGAAAAGGGTTTCTGTCATAAAGTAAGTCTCAAGAATCATATGAGACTTCACACTGGAGAGAAGCCTTTCACGTGCCCTCAATGTGGAAAGAGTTTCACGTATCGACCAACTCTTAATGCCCACATGAAAAGTCACACTGGAGAGAGCCCTTACACCTGCAAACTGTGTGGAAAGAGCTTCTCACAAAAAGGAAATCTTAAGTATCACATGAGAATTCACACTGAAGAGAAGCCTTTCACTTGCCATCGCTGTGGAAAGAGTTTCAGACATAAAGTAAGCATCAAGTCTCACATGAGAATTCACACCGGAGAGAAGCCATTCAAATGCACCCAGTGCGGAATGAGTTTTACATATAAAGAATCCCTTGATGTCCACTTGATAAGTCACACTGGAGAGAACCCTTACACCTGCAAACTGTGTGGGAAGAGCTTCTCACAAAAAGGAAATCTTAAGTATCACATGAGAATTCACACTGGAGAGAAGCCTTTCACATGTAATCAGTGTGGAAAGAGTTTTAGACATAAAGTGACCCTTAATAAGCACATAAAGATTCACTCAAGAGAGAACTCTTTTAAATGTAATCAGTGTGGAAGTAGTTTCGCAGATAGAAATCACCTTAAGAAGCATGTAATAACTCACATCGGAGAGAAGCCTTTTATGTGCCATCAATGTGGAAAGAGTTTCACACTTAAAGGAAACCTCAAGACTCACATGAGAATTCACACTGGAGAGAAGCCTTTTACCTGCCCTCAGTGTGGAAAGAGTTTCAGATTTAAAGGAAATCTTGACACTCACATGAGACTACACACTGAAGAGAGGCGTTTCACATGTCTTCAGTGTAAAAAGAGTTTCAAATATCAAAGAGACCTGACACATCATTTGCAAACTCATTCAGAAAATAAACTGCAGTGTGACAAGAGGTCTAGAAAAAGTAGCTTTTTCAAAAATCACCCAAGCATTCCCTCTGGAAAAAGGCGATTCAATTGTGATAAATGTAGCAAAAAATTTATTTTGCCATCACATTTACAGATACACCTGAAAAGTCATGCAGATGTCAGACCCTATTTGTGTTCTTTGTGTGGAAAGAGATTTAAATGGCTCAGAAGTTTAAAATGGCACCAGAAAATACGTATATGTGTGAAATCTAGGCTACTTTCACACCACAGCTGAATGTGGCCTAGATCTGATTTTCTGCTCAAATTTAACATGCACAGTTTACATGTAAATGAATATGTAAATTGAATTGCAAAATTTAGGAAACATAAAAATAACTTTTATAATCTGAATATGTTTTGATTTAATTTAGATAGATGATATTATGTGCATGTATCTACACCTAATACAATTGGAAAAATTATAAATAAAAGAAACAATGAAACCATGAACATTGCACAGTTATTTGATTTTAGTCAATGAATGCACAGGTAAACATGTTGTCAATCTGGACTTGTATATGGCTACTTTTGGAGCTCTTCTGATGTAATTTGTAAGCTGGTTCCAGCTGCGTGTTACCAATGATCCTGTCTGAAACTATAATTTGACAGTAACATTTTTTTTTCGTTTTCTTTTTTTTTAACAAGGCCTGTTTTAAATTGTAGTTTGACAGGCCCAAACTGTTTTCTTCAAGCTTTTTCATGGTAAATGTAAGAATCCTTAAAAAAAAAAAAAAACACTTGGAGGCTTCTAAAGGACACTGGAATTTGAATAATGTAAAGAGTCCAGAGACACTATGCACATGAAAGATATTCAAGAATGTAATTTTCAAATGTAAAAAAAACAACGTGGTTTGAACTGAGGTGCCTGGTTACTGAAACCACGCCCGCCTTGCTCAACATGACCAAGTAAGCTCAGGCTAAGGAGCTATCTATCTATCTTAGATACTTTATAAAATATGAAGAAAGATAAGTTATATTATTTTAAAGTTCTAAAAGTTTACTGTCAATATAGATGCTCCACAATCAGTAATATTGTAATTTGTGTCGGGTGTGCAAATGACATCACACAAAATCAAAACAGGACTTCATACATTTGTAATGAAATAGCAACCGCGAGATGAATCCAATGCGTCGCACTTGGGTAAAATGTCCATGAGCGTCCATTGAAAAACATCCAACAGCGCTTTTTGTCCACAAACGTGTTAAATCCATGAAATATTGATATATTGTCCATTGTTTGCATCATATTTCTTCTAAACGATCTGCTCTCCATCATCGCTCTTCAAGAAATTATGCAACCTGAGCAGCGTTTATGTTGTAAAACTGTGTATGGTCGTATACATTGGACTCTCACAAACATAAGAGCCTGTGTCTAAAGTATAATTTTTCAAAAGAGTGCAGCAGTTTTAGTTATAATATCCAAGCAGTGCTGCTGGATTTTGTGGTGTCTTGAGAGGGATATTCTCCAGCCATTGTCATTGTAGTAAATCTGGCAAACAAAACATTTAGCTAAAACCAAGATGATCCAACAATGTGTGTTCTGTTTATCTTCCGCATGTGTGCACATGTACACAGGTGTACATCTGTCGAGACCATTAACCACACAGCAAGCCATCTTATTTAATAATTGTATAAAATAAAAAAAAATAAAAAAGCGAAGTTCAGCGGCTGGAATTAGCTGAGGTGATGTGATGGCTAACAGACCGCAGACGAGCGGCTAGTAGTGACAGCAGCGGCAATCCACCTGTCACTCAAGTGGCCACACCCTTAATTATACAGGACTTTAAGGCTTAAAATAATTTAAACTGATGAGTTATGAAGGGAAAAATTAGCTGTATAGACCAAAACCGCTATTTGTACCAGGCTGTAAAAAAAATGTTCTGTTTAAAGTTGGGCATTTTAACATGGGGGTGATAAAGATTTAACTCTCTTTTTCAGCCTGTCTCTAGCAGCCAGTCGATGAATTGCAGTTTAAGTCACTTACGTATTGGCTTCAAAAGAGACTGCGGGAGGTTGCCGCTTGGTTTAGAGGCCTTTTATACAAATAAGTACAAGGTGTGATACCAAACAGGACTACATGACAATGCCAAAAAACAACTAAACCTGCTGTATTGACTTGACTGCATATAGCTACTATATGGATCCATTCAGAATGACTAAACGCACCAGAATACATTTGAAAAATAAAAACAAACCACAGTGGAGTTGCGGGAGTGAGGAACCAAGGTGGAGATGATGGGTTGACCAGTGGAGGTGGAGTCATGGGCTTGGAGTTCCAATGGGAAAGCCTCCTTGGCTGGGACGAGGGATCTTAGGATGGTCTCTGTGGCTGAGACAAGAAAATGTGATGACCTCTGTGACCTGTGAGATACTCTGCCATTTACAATGATTGCAGCCTCATAAAAAATCAAATGTATATATATGCATTATCTTTAGTGAGAGAATGCACAACAACATATGATTCCATCTGAGCGTCACTGGATTGAGCCCCTTTTATCAACAATTGATCCACATGATGTTTCGAACTTCCTGCAGTGCTCACATTGACTATGTAAGAGGCCATTCCAGTTTCTTTTTCAGTAGTCACCAACAAGGACAAGGCATTTAGCATCCTGGGACTGACACCACATACAGAGATTTACTGTATTTGCCATAATGTCCTCTATGGTGCCATTCCAGTGTTCCAGCGTGTCCCAGCTGGATTTGGAGCCATGGTTGCCTTCTTTCTAGCTGATAGCTTTTTTTGTGAGGAATAAAAGATATCTTCAGCCTGGTAAAATATCTGGGACCAACTTAGCATGTTCAACTTCAACTGGTGAAATGGTTTGCGAAAAACACTCCAGATGAGGTTCATGATGTGGGCCATGCATGTTATGTGCAAGGAGTTGGGGAATAGCGACTGAAGTGCAACAACAAAAGCCTTCTTTATGTAGGCAGCAGTGTCAAACACAATGACCTCTTGATTAGCAATGCTGTATTCTTGTAGACACTTCACAACAGCCATGGATACAGTGGAATGATTGCACTTTTCAAGGAAAATAGTGTCTGCAAGGTAGGCCAAAAATCCTACCAGATTCATCCTCCAATGGAGCCAGGAGAATGTTCAGTACACATCTTTCCTCTATATTTGGCGTTTCATCAAAAAAATCTCAGCAACAGGCTTTCCAGCGAGATGCAGTACTACATATGGAAGATCTCTGGGGTAGGTCCTAACTAAAAAGGGAGGAACTGCTTATTAGTAACATGAAAATGACCTTTCTTTGGGAGGGTTTGCCTTAGCCATGCTTCCTGGAAGTAGGGGTAGGAAGTTGACAGCCTCATGTGACAGGAAGGAAGTGAATTTTTTTGGTTGTTTGCTTGCATATCATTGAGATATAAAACATGGATAACATCTAGAAACATACTTACAAAAGGAAAATGACAACTATACACTGCGACAATTATAGTTGCTGGTGGGCTTAAATGGGTTAACTGACTACTAGGGGCTCGAAGGGAGCTCTTTGTAGGCCCGACAGGAGGTCCCAGGAGAGGATTAGGTGTGGCCTGGGAGGATTTAACCTACTGGTGCCTCTCAGGAATCTGATGATCAGGTCGTGCTTTCCCAGTGACCTGCCACCGACAGCATCGTAATATGCTGCGACGGTGGCACTCCACTTCAAAGCATAAGCGTACCTCGTAGAGGGGGCTCTAGCTGAAGTGATATTGTCAACTACTGCTGGCGGTAGGCCACCTAAGTCCTCCGCGTCCAGTTCAGAGACCACACATGGGGGTTCCAGAGGTCTGGACACGGGTGCCATATGGTGCCTCGTCCATGAGAAAGCAGGTCCTTTCTCAGGGGAATCCACCAGGGAGGGGCTGTCGTGAGGAGCATCAGTTCTGGGAAACAGGTCCGGTTTGGCTAGTTCGCAACTAGCAAGACCTGCTCCTTGTCAGCTGAGTTCCAGCTGTGTGCCAATGCATCCATGCCGAGGGTCCCCTCGGTCAGGGAAAAGAACAACTGGCAGTGAGCAGACTCCTGGGAGGCCAACAGGGTCTACATGTGCGTCCCCGAATTGGCTCCAAATCAGCTGGTGCGTCGGCCTCACGATTAAGCTTGCCTGGAATATACACGGCGCACAGCGACCTGAGCCACTGTTGACTCCAGATGAGGAGATGATGGGTGAGTTGCAATATGCGACGAGAGTATAGACCACCTTGACTATTGATGTACGCTACGGTCAGTGTGTTGTCCATCCAGACCAGTACATGCTTGCCGTGCAGCAGCGGTCGAAACCAGCGCAGGGCAAGGAATACAGCTAGCAACTCAAGGCAATTTATACGCCACTGCAGTTGAGGTCCTTTCCAGGAGCCAGAGGCAGTGTGCCCATTGCATACGCCACCACAGCCGGTGATGGAGCCATCTGTCGTGACAACAACATGCCTACACACTTGTTATAAGGGCACTTGGGCCTGTAGAAAGGCAAGATCTGACCATGGGCTGAATTTATGATGACAGCTTGGTGTGATGGCCAAATGGAGGACGCCATGACACCATGCCCATCTCGACACTCGGCTATGTAGCCATTGCTGAAGCAGTCTCGTATACATTAAATTGCTTCAGTGGAACCCACGGAGCACTGGGGCCCAACCCAGGAAGCACAGCGTCCTGTAGTAGAGGCGGTAAGTGTGGTGCACTTACCTGTCTCTGTGGGATCCTTAAAGGATGAGACAGCGATCGTGGCTGTCAGTTGAGGTCAGGAAACGACCTCATCCAGAAACACACAGACAAAACGAATGTGTAGAGTAGAAGCTGTAAAAGCAAAAAATAGCAATAACAATGGCTGTTGCTGGAGTGATCCTTAATAGCAATTAAAATCACTTTTTTGCAGGTGACTGGAAATGAGCAATCGCCTGACAACTGCTCAGCTCCGAAGCAAAGAATGAATGAAGTGAGTTTGCCGGTTTTATTTATACCAGTATGTCTGTGTAGGTGTGACTCAGTGTGCAAATCTCACTGGCCAGTGTCCATTGGCTTGTTTTGTACCACTTGGAGGTGATTGGGCTCCCAGGCCTGAAAGAAGGAACTGGGTGAAGTTTTTTGTCTGGATGGTTGTCTAGTTCACTAGCTAATCAGGGAAAACTAGCTACTGAATGAAAGATGGACCTGCAGATGGCGCAAAAGAGGCTTCAAACACCTGAGAAGGTCCATAATTCGAGGTCCAGGGATTTCCAATATGGGCATTGGTTGCAGTGGGTGACTCAGGTGGCACATTTTGCTGTGAAAAGCTTGTGGTACGTGTAAAAATAACTACCTCCAAAAGAGGTCTGCTATGATGGAGAGGTTGTCATTTAATTCCTTGTGTCTGTTAGGAGATAAAGCACAAATTACTTGCGTATATCTACCAAAAGCTATGCAGAATTCTGCAACTCGTTTTGAAGGAGGTATGGAATTTAAATAAATGGCTAATGGACCGCAGTCAAAAGAAAGGTGGGATTCATTAATGGGAACTGAAGTGAGCAGAGAAGGAAGATCAATGTCTGCACCTGATTGAATTAGGGAACAGAAGTGGGTTGAGACTGGAGGTGGTTTCATGGCGACTGCTAGAAGAGGAGCTACTGAGGTGAGCGAATGAGCTAGCAAGCGAATTGGACCTGAAGAAGAAGTGTTAGTGTTGGGGAAAAAAAAGATAGATGCTGGGTGGAGGGCCCCCTTACTAACAGGTGTACAAGATGGCTGGAATGGGCTGATGGGTAAAAGGAGTGGTGAGATTGTTTGCGGAGGCAGCCTCATGCTAGGATCTGTACCAAGAAGAATTTGGGACCAGAAAGAAGAAGAGGGTAAAATTAACGTCGTAGTAACGAAAGTAACGCAAAAGTAATGCCGGGGAAATCAAGGAAGGAAGGCAGAGATGAAGGATCCATGTGCGGAGAAGTTTAATGAAACAAACAAACATCATAGGAACAAAAAGCTGGAAACAAGGACCACGAGAAACGGCAAACTTCTACATCTAACAACTGACCCTCCACAAGTGAAATACAAGGGCTATTTATACATGGGGCAAACAAGTAACAAGACACACTTGGGGAAGACTAATCAACAGAGAAAACTACAAAACTACAAACATGGCCACAGAAACAATATGAACATCAAATCCCTTCAACAAAACAGGCACAACACTGGGATCATGACAAGGGGAATAAGTGTGCTATAAATGTTTACATTCAGAATGCTGGGCCAGGAGGGAAACAGTAGTGGATGAGAGCTAAGTCTTGCTTTTATGAGATGTTGTTGGAATGATGGAACTGTTGTTAGAGCTAATAAAGAGGTCGTAGAGTTGAGCTTTTGATGGGTATGGCGGGAGAGGCTTGACGGATCATTTTGATGGGTGGAATTGGTGGATTAGCAATGGTAGAATGCAGAGATGAAGCCTGTGAAGAAGATGGACGAGGTGCAGTTAAAACTGGCTATCCTGAGGGTAGAGGAGAGAGTGGTTTGTATGAGCAAGTATGAGAATTGTGAGATGAAAAAGTTGCAATTACCTTTTTTATTTTTTATTCAATGGCGGAAACAAGCTTCCATAAGAACATTTCAGTTATATCCTGCATTTAGCACACTATTTCAACAGAGCGATGAATCGATGAGTCACCATGGAAACATACACTAAGAAAAAGATCCTGCTAAATGCATAAATGTTATGTAAAATTGAAATACTTTTACAGATAAGGATTTAACTGAAATGTTCTTATGGTCTTTTGGGTGAAGTAACCCTTTTAAAGAAAATTCAAAATTCTGTTTTGTGGTGTAATATATCCATATTAAATTGATTTCTGTAAAACAAGAGAGGCATTGTCTGTTACAACCTTTTTTCTAGCAAGTTCTTGTGTATTATGATTGATGAATTTTCATTCATCTGCACTAGCTGGATGTCTACAGTGTGTGCAGAATTAATTTTTTTTTTCCAGACCACATTAATCTTAATAACTGCTATTAATTTTGTATTTAATCACTTATAAGTGACATATAATTGTTCATGAAGGCTGGAAATGAAAAACACCTTATATTCAGATGTGTGTAATTATTAGGTATGTTTTCTTTTACAAATAAAATGAGAGCCAAAAAACAGATTCAAACTGAAATGTAAAAAAATTATTAAATGCCCATGAGAAGGATACAATAATACTAATGCAATACTAGAAATTGTAGTTAAGGCATGACCATTGGACAATGAAATGCTCATTGGGCCAGTAGGGTCAGACAAAAACAGGTGGAGAAGAAAAGACACATGTTAACTGCAAAAGAATTAAGGTGAAGAATTAACTGTGAAACCATCAGGGAACCTTTTCGTCTCCAGCACCACCATTTTCCAAAACTGCAACCTACCTGGAGTCTCCAGAAGTGCAAGGTGTCAGGATCTCAGAGACTTAGGTTAGGAAAATAATCCTAATATATGACCCCCAGTTAATAAGAAGCACAAGCTGAAGTGTTGCAAAAAACATGAAAAGTGTTTTTTTATAGGCTTTATAGACAGAAGAACCAGCACCACATCCTCTTGTAGCACTGTTTAAAGAATTTATCTTCCAGAATCTGGCAGTAAGTTTCGGGAGTTCATTTTTAGTCCATCTCCTACCCTGAAGTCCATTTTGCAGAGATAGACTAAAAAGGGTGTGTATTAACGTCTTTCTGTGGTTGAAATAACATACCTTCTAATGTTAATTCAAGTTTATTACTAGTAGGAAGAGATGATCAGTTCACGTGCCACTTGAACTAAGACGCTACAGCGTTCTGTAAAGCCATAAAACATATTTATTTTTTGAATTTCTTAAAAAAACAAATGTCAAAATTTGAAAGCTGAGATTTTGAAAGCGGTTTCATACCAAAGTAACCTGCTCTATCTTGTATGTCGATGCATTGTCAGTGTCCTCTTTATGACATATGATGTGTGGTGTGAGAGCACCATGGCTTGTCAGACAAAGCAAGAGTAATCAAGGGGGACGGGTCTTTGCAAAAGGGTCAATTATGGTGAAATATAGTTAGGTCTCATAGTGTAATATGACAGCTGTCAGCTTGACAGGTATCTGACTGTCAAACATTTCAAAGAAAATCATATGATGACTGTTTTAAATATCTAATCCTTCAAGTTATATAAAGGAAAATAGGTAGTTGAGGAGATAAAATTAGCTAGGTTAATAATGATATTCTGACCCACACTCATAACCAGCAGGTGGCAGTAATGCATCTAAAGTTGTGTGCAAACCGCCATAAAAATCAAGAAGAAGGAGGAAGAAGCTCAAAAGAAGAAGAAGGAAGAAAAAAAGATTACAGGTACATTTTATCCATATGATCATAAAACGTTCAAGTTTTGGAATACTCAGTGTTATTACTGATAAGTGTCACATCCATATCAGCCTGTATACTTATCTGCATAACTTTGTTAAGTACTGATTTACTTAATTTGCAGGGTTTTTTTTGTTTTGTTTTGTTTTCTTAATACAAGTGTGTGACCTGTAAATACAAAACTTACCTTATTAAACACTGTAAACTGGGATTGCTTCCCATGCGTAATTCTCTTACCGGAAATACACATTCATCTCCATTATTACTTCACTAGACCCTAAAGAGAATCCCTGTTTTCATACAGGGAGCATACTTTTATTTAGGGAATAAACTCGGCTAAGTTTTGGTTCCCAAAACAAACATCCTGACTTTCTATGATGGTTTGCCAGGAATTATTTATTTATAAATTGCCTGTCAATGACGTATGAATGAAATCTCTCAGTTAGCACTGCCAATACTAATCGGTTAGCTCTTTTCTTGTGAATATTAACCCTTCACATGTATTCAGAATGTTCATTGGTTGGTGCATGTGATTAACTGCTAAATTCCAATATGCTTTGCACTTTGGCTGAGCCAGAGACTGACTCTCTTGTGTTCACACAGACATGCCTTGTTGTTGTCCTTTTTAATGGCAGTACATTTCTGAGCTTGGTACTGTTTTAAACATCATATGAAACATCTACAAATAATCAAGACCTGACACTGAATAAGGAAGACATGACGGCTTATGCTGCTTTCATGTTCTATTGTAATTATCTTATTTCTTACTACTGAAATCGTAATTACAAGTATGTCACATCCAACAAGTGCTTTGTTGTTAGATATAATAGGAAACTTGGGAACATCAGGCTTAATCTAGCATGTTTCTTAGAGAAATAAATGCCGTTTCCTCTGTGTAAAAAAACCCAATATACATCAAATGGTCACTGATATACAGAAATGAAAACATGAGTAAAATAGCAAGAGCTAACAAGCTAGCTGAATTTGGAAAAGTGAATAAAAAGTTCTGCAGGAAGCTCTCCAAGAGCATACAGTACATTAAGCAAAGCGTATCTATACTCGGGGAACAAAACCCAGACTGGACTGTGCCCTGGAGGAACCGCTTTATGAGTTTACAATATGTATATTTATAGTTTTGTCTCCCACTGTAGAAATGTGTACGTTAGCTGACTGCTCTCGTAGAGCTGTTGGTTTTCTTTTTCAGTCCTTGTGGTGCTTTTGAATAAGTACAGCTTAGTCTCGCCCTGCAAGTGTGTACCTTTCTAAATCTGACAACTAGAGAAACAGCCAATGAGGGCAGCATCAGACCAATAAAACTTTATAGACTTGTTTTTCTTAGTTGATAGTTTGGCTGAGAGAGAGTTTTATTTTTGATCTGCTTTCTTAGCTGACACGTGTTTGATGCCAAAGTAAGCGTTTGGTTTTTTTAATAATGACAATTTGATCTTTCTTATATTTATCTATTATGTATTTTTTGTATTTATGCCATATAACAGTGACTTTGAGGCTAACAGACTTGCTGTGTAGCACAATCAAATATTAAGATATGTGTCCTTTTATGACACATCATTTGAGACACTGATCATTTTATATTTGTCTCCTATTTAGTCTGCTTGTATGAAAGCCCAACGATGCCCCCTAGAGGTATCTTTATGTATATACATTTTTATTATTGCCTGGGCAAGTCAAGACATGTCTGCATCATTATCAGAAGGCAGTATATCGGTGGGAAAACTGACTTGTTCTTTGTGCCAGATATTGGACTTCTGCATGTTTGTTGTTCCTGTGAGTAAATGATTAAGAAGTAAGTTATCGTTTTACATTCTAAGCTGTTCAACTTAGATATTTTGTACATTCTGTTATTATCATTAGTGAACTGTACTAAGTTCAAATAATGATCGGTATATTTTCATAATGTGAAGCTGTGGTTTACAGATGGTACCTCATGTTTGACACTTTATAATTTATTTACTGTTACTACTACTGTAATAAGGTAAATTTTCTTTGTTATTTGTAATACTGCTTATATCAGCAAATTTATATTGTATTTTGTTTTTTTTTGTTCATTGAAGACCGCACACATACACCCTATGGGCGAATGCCTGTAATACTTAATATATGCAGCTATAATAAAATTCTTCAAATGGGACCCGCTCTCTCGCTCCAGTTTCTCTAAAGCCGAGTTCAGACTGCACGATTTTAGCCCTGATTTTGGCTCGCCGACAGGTTTTGAGAAATCGCCGACAAATGCCCAAAATCACAGGCAAATCGGTGCTCGTTCGAGCGTTTGACAATCACGCAGTGTGAATGAGCAAAGACGCGATCTGAGAGAATCGCCGACGAGTCGCCGACGCCCGTGAGATATTTGGCATGCTAAATATCTGGACCTGTCGACGACTCAAAATCCTGCTGTGTGAAAAGTGTTCTGACTGAAAACTACATCGGCGATGACCGACAGCCAATGAGAGAGCAAGATACAGAGCAGCGGGGAGTTCAGGGAGGAGTTATAGACCATAATATCAGCGTCTCCCCAACCATTTCCTCCTCTTCTTTTCTTTTTCTTGTGTTCGCTGCAAATCAGCGCACAGGCAATTCGTATTGCAAGCTTCTTGCGGGCTACCATTTTTAATAATCCAGTCTCACGTGAGAACTATCGCGTTGTTTCCTTGTCACATCTCGCGTGTGTTTGGTTGTGAAATGTAGTTTGCGTGCCAGACAGAGTTGTCGGCGATTCTTCCTATTGTAAAGTCATGCAGTGTGAAACCTTCTGTCGCCGATCCATCGTGCAGTCTGAATGCTGGCCAAGATAGTCATGCAGTGTGAAAAGAACAGTGACCCGACTACTTTGAAAATCGTGCAGTCTGAACTCGGCTTAACCGGAAACTCCCACCACCATTTCTACTAGTGCCTAACCGAACCCTTTGAGCATCCCTTACGCTCGCACACTGCTTGTTTGTGTCAGAGGTTGCTTTTATAAAGATCCAAGGAAATGTGTGACGCAGGATGAATGAAAAGTTATATTTAATAAACAGAGCAAGAATCCAGCGTTAGCGTCTAATGCAAAAACTTGAGAAAAGAAGATCCAGGCAGTCCAGCAATGATTATGTCAGATTAAATTTGAATAAGGAATAACAAATGTATTCATTAGAAATCATAGAGACAAACAAATTCATTAAGTAATTAATAGTTAATAGTAAAATCCAGAGTATTGTATCTAATAGATGAAGATCAGAATATACAGAAAGAAGGAACAAAATCAAGACATTTGCAGAATGAAAATGAGAGACAGAAGAGAAGAAGCAGAGGAGCAAAGACAAACAAAGGGAAAAGCAAAGGAGAAAAGCCTCACTATCAACGACTCCATTTTATACCTTAAGCATCGGGAAATGTACATCCCACTCAAACTTATGTTTTGTTCTAATAAGAAAAGGTCAAATGGATTTATCCATTATGTCATAGACTGGTCAGATGTCAAAAAATAGATATAGGGGTTGTTCTGACCCCCTTAAGGGAATTTTGCAGAAATAATAACGGACATTGAGTTCAAATGAACAACTAATTCCAAAAACAACGCTTCTGCAGTACTTGGCAGGCATCCAATACCTAACCACAAACATGTCAACATGACCTGTCACACTGGAACACTTGAAGAACAACTGAATATAGCAAGCATACTTACTCTTAAATATAAAATAAGAATAACCATAAGGGAATACAATAAAGAGTAAATACTTGAAAATATGATGAGAATTAATATATGGATTAGGAGTACATGAATATATGAAATCAAAAATAATATTGATAAATCATAAGCCATAAATGATTAACATAAAATATGAATAAAATGCATGAATAGGAATATTGACCATTTTGGATCCACCAGTGTCAGTTCAGGGCAGGTCACGTCAGTCAAGCTTGCATCAGCTGACTCCCAGGTGACTTACGTCTACCTATAGGAATACGACGCCTATCACAGCATCTACAGGTCCTTCTCAAAAAATTTGCATATTGTGATAAAGTTCATTATTTTCCATAATGTAATGATAAAATTAAACTTTCATATATTTTAGATTCATTGCACACCAACTGAAATATTTCAGGTCTTTTATTGTTTTAATACTGATGATTTTGGCATACAGCTCATGAAAACCCAAAATTCCTATCTCAAAAAATTAGCATATCATGAAAAGGTTCTCTAAACGAGCTATTAACCTAATCATCTGAATCAACTAATTAACTCTAAACACCTGCAAAAGATTCCTGAGGCTTTTAAAAACTCCCAGCCTGGTTCATTACTCAAAACCGCAATCATGGGTAAGACTGCCGACCTGACTGCTGTCCAGAAGGCCATCATTGACACCCTCAAGCGAGAGGGTAAGACACAGAAAGAAATTTCTGAACGAATAGGCTGTTCCCAGAGTGCTGTATCAAGGCACCTCAGTGGGAAGTCTGTGGGAAGGAAAAAGTGTGGCAAAAAACGCTGCACAACGAGAAGAGGTGACCGGACCCTGAGGAAGATTGTGGAGAAGGACCGATTCCAGACCTTGGGGGACCTGCGGAAGCAGTGGACTGAGTCTGGAGTAGAAACATCCAGAGCCACCGTGCACAGGCGTGTGCAGGAAATGGGCTACAGGTGCCGCATTCCCCAGGTCAAGCCACTTTTGAACCAGAAACAGCGGCAGAAGCGCCTGACCTGGGCTACAGAGAAGCAGCACTGGACTGTTGCTCAGTGGTCCAAAGTCATTCGGAAATCAAGGTGCCAGAGTCTGGAGGAAGACTGGGGAGAAGGAAATGCCAAAATGCCTGAAGTCCAGTGTCAAGTTCCCACAGTCAGTGATGGTCTGGGGTGCCATGTCAGCTGCTGGTGTTGGTCCACTGTGTTTTATCAAGGGCAGGGTCAATGCAGCTAGCTATCAGGAGATTTTGGAGCACTTCATGCTTCCATCTGCTGAAAAGCTTTATGGAGATGAAGATTTCGTTTTTCAGCACGACCTGGCACCTGCTCACAGTGCCAAAACCACTGGTAAATGGTTTACTGACCATGGTATTACTGTGCTCAATTGGCCTGCCAACTCTCCTGACCTGAACCCCATAGAGAATCTGTGGGATATTGTGAAGAGAAAGTTGAGAGACGCAAGACCCAACACTCTGGATGAGCTTAAGGCCGCTATCGAAGCATCCTGGGCCTCCATAACACCTCAGCAGTGCCACAGGCTGATTGCCTCCATGCCACGCCGCATTGAAGCAGTCATTTCTGCAAAAGGATTCCCGACCAAGTATTGAGTGCATAACTGAACATAATTATTTGAAGGTTGACTTTTTTTGTATTAAAAACACTTTTCTTTTATTGGTCGGATGAAATATGCTAATTTTTTGAGATAGGAATTTTGGGTTTTCATGAGCTGTATGCCAAAATCATCAGTATTAAAACAATAAAAGACCTGAAATATTTCAGTTGGTGTGCAATGAATCTAAAATATATGAAAGTTTAATTTTTATCATTACATTATGGAAAATAATGAACTTTATCACAATATGCTAATTTTTTGAGAAGGACCTGTATATATAAGCTCCTCAGTATTATCAGCAGCTATTGCATTTCTCAGGAGCTAATTACCCTCCTCCATCCCCAGCTCCTCCTCTCTTCAGTCAGGATTAGCCTTATCATTCCCCTGAATCATGTACATGTTAAATTATTGACAATAATTATATCTGCATATGTTGGTTCTGTTCTGTTTACCCTAGGGGGGTTATTGCTGCTCTCCCTGCTCTTATCCATGCTAGGCTGCATGGACGCGCAGGGAGATCTTGCCCACAACAGAACCATACCGCCAATACAAACTCTATGCATTATCAATCATATTTGACGATAGTGGTCCTTACAGAACTGCATACAACCAACATAACATTGACATGACAATGAACTCAGGGAGACTGAAGATTTAAATACACGAGGAATTAACAGAACAGGGATCAGGTGTGGACTGATTAGGGACCATGACAATTAATGAAAGAATTAGAGGTGTGTCTCAATCAGCTCCCAAGTTCAGAACCAGCCCACAAGATCTTAAAGGGTTAGTTCACCCAAAAATGAAATTTCTGTCATTAATTACTCACCCTCACGTCGTTCCAAACCTGTAAGACCTTCTTTCATCTTCGGGAACACAAATTAAGATATTTTTGATGAAATCCGAGAGCTTCTGACCTCCCTATGTCATAACCAGTTTCAAGACCCAGAAAGGTAGTAA
This sequence comes from Anabarilius grahami, assembly GCA_003731715.1. Taxonomy (NCBI): domain Eukaryota; kingdom Metazoa; phylum Chordata; class Actinopteri; order Cypriniformes; family Xenocyprididae; genus Anabarilius; species Anabarilius grahami. The sequence goes on along the minus strand of RJVU01051426.1, from coordinate 888,397 downwards.
AGACATTGTTAAAATAGTCCATGTGACTACAGTGGTTCAACCTTAATGTTATGAAGCTCAGAGAATAATTTTTCTGTGCAAAAATGAAACAAAAATAGCGACTATATTCAACAATTTCTGCTCTTCAGTGTCAGTCTCCTACACCAGGGGTTTTCAAACCTGTCCTGGAGGATCCCCAGCCCTGCACATTTAGTATGTCTCCCTTATTTGACACACCCTCTTCAGGTCTTGCTGTATCTACTAATGAGCTGATGAATTGAAGAGTTTGTTAGATGAGGGAGACATACAAAATGTGTGGGGCTGGGGGTTCTCCAGGACAGGTTTGAAACCCCTTGTCCTATGCTGTTTACATAGTAAACAGTGCAGCGCTTCTGAGTTCTACTTCAGAATGCCGACTCATTATTGGCCAGCTCCTGCGTCAGCATCAAAAGCAGGGGTTGTGACGTAGATCCCTTACACCTAACCTTACCTAACAGTCTACTAATGCTATAATGAGAGTTAGTTGACATGCAGTTACTAAGTTACTTATGGTTAGTAGAATGTCTAAAGTGGACCATCGAAATAAAGTGTTAACCAGATATTTTCTTTGCACCATCATTTTGTGAATCGGGTGCTAAACCAGCACAGAGAACACTTGTACATATGCTCACAACTAATTCTTAGTCAAATCCATTCTTTTTACTGTTGTAATTTTATTATAATTATCAGTTAGTTACCGATGTGGTAACTAATGTGTTCAGATAAATGAGTCATCGAAAATGTGTACTGTTGGTGTGCCTCCAGGAACAGGGTTGGGAACACTTGAGCTATGATACTATTTGTTCAGTGAGTCAAGTGTCAAATGTTACTGATATATTGCGAGTAGTATTCAGCTAGTCATGAATTTTTTTATTTTTGCTTAGAGCTAAAGTTGATAAAACTCAAGAAATCTTAGTCACTTACAGTTAGCGTACACTGCGCAAGTTCAGACACTGAGGAGGTTGTCAGTATAGTCATGTCAAAGCAGTTGGTACAAGATACAACTGTACTGCCTGGTGAGCTGGCAGCAATTTCATGAACTTGGTGCTAAACATGGAGTCAGAGGAAGATATTGGAACTTTCATTGCTCTTGCCACAGCTTTGGTAAGAAAAAGAAAGATGATATAATTTGAAGAACAGAGAATATCATGGCCATTATATTCTGCAATCGTAACCATATCGCAACCGTATTTCTGTCAGGATCACTATCGTCAAAGATGACTGGCAGTTAGTATACAGATTGGATTGGCGGTATGGTTCTATTCTGAGCAAAAACTCCCTGCCCATCCAACATGGATAAGAGCAGGAAGAGCAGCGATAACCCCCCTTAGGGTAAACAGAACAGAACCAAGTATTGCAATATCATTCATTTTCTTAATGACAATAACTAAAGGATTAGTTCACTTTCAAATAAACTTTTCCTGATAATTTACTCACCCCCATGTCATCCAAGATGTCCATGTCCTTCTTTCTTCAGTCGAAAAGAAATTAAGGTTTTTGATGAAAACATTCCAGGATTATTCTCCTTATTCCTAATTCTCCTATTCTACTTACGGAAAAAACTGAACTGGCACTGCATTAGTTCCGTAAGTAAAAAAGGGAAGGCGTAGGACAACAGCGTAAGCTTTTTGAAGAATACGAAAGTGCGGTTTTGGCCGAACCACTCGGAAGGCGATCATTTGTTTATATAAAGCATATACATTTAAATTTTTTTTCAAAAATGACCGATCGTTTTGCTAGATAAGACCCTTATTCCTCGTCTGGTATCATTTAAAGCCCTTTGAAGCTGCACTGAAACTGTAATTTTGACCTTCAACAGTGGAGTCCATTGAAGTCCACTTTAAGGAGAATAATCCTGGAATGTTTTCATCAAAAACCTTCATTTCTTTTTGAATGAAGAAAGAAGGACATGGACATCTTGGATGACATGGGGGTGAGTAAATTATCAGGAAAAGTTTTATTTAAAAGTGAACTAATCCTTTAATGTAACAATTGAAGAAATGAGTTTGATCACAAGAAATATCAGAAGGTCAAGTCCTGACTGGTGGAAGGAGGAGGGTAATTAGCTCCTGAGCAATGCGATAAAGGTACTGATAATACTGAATGGACCACATATACACGCCCTGAGAAAAGTCTCAGGCCTGTCATGAACTTAACCAGTTTCTTCAAATCTTTTTCTTATCCTCTTCACTTGACGTTTAGATACATTAAAGATGTCTGCCACCTCAGCAGTAGACTTGGTCTTCAGTCTCTTGATGATCAGCACTTTGGTCTGTGGTTGAATCTTTGGCATGCTGTCAAAGGTCAGGATGCATTTCAAATGAAGGTTGGGTGTGTTGGGGTTCTTCTTCTACACACTCTAATGTGTTAATTACAGTATTTGTCACAGGTGACGCTCTAATCTGTGATTGGTTGAATCCCTTAAAGATGTGACAAGACTTTTGTCTAAGCAAAGTCTGACCTTTCTGTCCTAATTAAATAATTAAAAATCAAGGCATGATAAGATTTTATTTTGGTAAAATAAGCATAATCTAGAGGCCTTTGCCTTTCATATAAGCCACTTCTGATTCCAAATGATCAACTAGAAGTCAAGTTATTATTTGTTGTTCCTACAACTTGGATAGGTGACAAGACTTTTCTCAGGGTGTGTATACAAATGTGGTGATAGCCGTTGTATTCTTATAGGTCAATGTGAATCAGCTGAGTGTCAGCTGATGCGAGCTTGAGTAACGTGACCTGCCAGAACTAATGCTATACGCTTGATTTCTGTCAGGATCGCTATCGTCAAAGATGACTGGCAGTTTGCATTGGCGGTATGGTTCTGTTCTGGGCAAAAACTCCCTGCCCATCCATCCAGCCTAGCATGGATAAAAGCAGGGAAAGCAGCAATAACCCCCCAAAACAAAAACATGCTGACAACCCCCTTACCACAAACTGACTGCAAAATGAGAAAAGTATGCTGGAAAGCTGGACAGGGGGATACATTTTTAGTGACTTGCTTATGAACAAGACCTAAATACACTCGGACTATTATTTTGAAATGTGTATGCTTACTATTGCAGCTGCTCATTCAAGTTTAGACAAGGCAGATAATAATATACGTTCTTACAACTATTTACAATATTTTACAATACCATAAAGTAAACTTTGTCAATATTGAACAGCATTAGTCATATCAGCATAAGCAATCGCCTAGCATAAACTTGCACTATAGTATGCATTTAGTATACATTGATTGCGAACCACTTAGAAGCAGTGTGAGCGCTGCGTGAGCAGGTAGAACACGCAACAGCGCCACATTTAACTTTGAAATGTGCGGCGCATACATGAAATTATAGCCTTTTGAAATTTAATCACATCAGGTATCATGATCTATGTTTTCCCATCCACAAAATGTGGGAAGCACTGAAAGTTTAAAAAGGAAACTTAGCTTTGCTTTATGAAGACGTTACAGCCAGCTGTGACGTGGATTATTTATCTCCTTCTTGATATCCCTTCCTTTTGTGTGATGAGCACAGATCTCATCTGAACATGTTTCAGGTCACTTCCAAATCGAGCAGATTATAATTAATGCGGCGAATTAGTGTGTTTGTTCAAGAACTTGAACATGAAGTGAAATCCGAGTCAATTCACTGAATTCCGGATTACACAATTCATAGTGGTCTTGCCCACCGAATTCGCTGTTTAATTAGCTCCTGAGCTATGCGATAAATCTGCTGATAATACTGAATGGACCATATATATATACGAATGTGGTGATAGGCGTCGTAATCCTACAGGTCAGTGTGAATCAGCTGATGCGAGCTTGACTAACGTGACCTGCCAGAACTAGCGCTATACGCTTGATGAGCATCAGTGATTTTCATGCGATTTCTCCTGAGTGGAAAAAAAAGAGGTTTGCAACCTCTTATGACAACCAAAATCATAACCACCCTAAAAACAGTTTTATGTTACCGGCAATGTGTGAAATCTGGCATTGTATAGAATGCCTAGAGAATATATAGAATGCTTAAAGTTTGTAGGCAAAGTATGAAATGGTTTATATTTCACATATTTCCTAGGCATTCTATTCAATGCCAAAGGGCCAGCCATCTTGTCATTCTGTATAATACCTAGGTAATGTATAGAATGCCTCGGAAAAGTATGCAACATAACCATAAAAACCAGACATTTCATACTTTGCCTACAAACTTCACGCATTCTATATATACCCTAAGAATTCTATACAATACCTGCTTATATGTATATATATATATACAGTACAGTCCAAAAGTTTGGAACCACTAAGATTTTTAATGTTTTTAAAAGAAGTTTCGTCTGCTCACCAAGGCTACATTTATTTAATTAAAAATACAGTAAAAAACTGTAATATTGTGAAATATTATTACAATTTAAAATAACTGTTTTCTATTTAAATATATTTGACAAAGTAATTTATTCCTGTGATGCAAAGCTGAATTTTCAGCATCATTACTCCAGTCTTCAGTGTCACATGATCCTTCAGAAATCATTCTAATATGCTGATTTGCTGCTCAATAAACATTTATGATTATTTTCAATGTTGAAAACAGTTGTGTACTTTTTTTTTCAGGATTCCTTGATGAATAGAAAGTTCAAAAGAACAGCATTTATCTGAAATACAAAGCTTCTGTAGCATTATACACTACCGTTCAAAAGTTTGGGGTCAGTAAGAATTTTTATTTTAATTTTTTTGAAAAGAAATGAAAGAAATGAATACTTTTATTCAGCAAGGATGCATTAAATCAATCAAAAGTGGCAGTAAAGACATTTATAATGTTACAAAAGATTAGATTTCAGATAAACACTGTTCTTTTGAACTTTGTTTTCATCAAATAATCCTGAAAAAAAAATATTGTACACATATTTTGTACAATTGTACACATTAAATGTTTCTTGAGCTGCAGATCAGCATATTAGAATGATTTCTGAAGGATCATGTGACACTGAAGACTGGAGTAATGATGCTGAAAATTCAGCTTTGCATCACAGGAATAAATTACTTTGTGAAATATATTCAAATAGAAAACAGTTATTTTAAATTGTAATAATATTTCACAATATTACTGTTTTTACTGTATTTTTAATTAAATAAATGTAGCCTTGGTGAGCAGACGAAACTTCTTTTAAAAACATTAAAAATCTTAGTGGTTCCAAACTTTTGGACTGTACTGTATATATAAATATATATATTATATATTTACACACAGAATTGCTGATTTTAATTCATGACCACTTAAGTTCAGTAATGACTATAACTTCAAACATAATTTTTTTTTTCTTTTTTGCATGGCTGAAATCTTTGTGGAGAAGAAATGAACGGCGCTTCTAAAATGAGTTTCCATGACACCAGAGAGGAGGGTGATGTTGTTCACGCCCAGAGATCAGGATCTTCAGAGCCTGGCTGTGTGTCTATGAAGAGTGATGGAGCAGTAGCCTCTGATCCTGTGTGAGTACAAACATGTAGTTGGTGATTGTGCTGCTGCAGTGAAATGAAGGTAAGACATTCAGTAACAAAGAATGAACCCATAGAGATGAACTGAATTACAATATTTTACACTAAGTGTCATTTTAAGAATAAAGATCGTTCTAGCTGACCTAAAATAGTTTATGCGTAAAAATATTTTGGGCCTATATTAAAGCTGTCTATTGTGTCTCAACTGGTTTTGAGAATGACACACGGCTTTTCCAGAAGACCTTTCTGCTCATGCTCTCATTCATTCTTTGTGTTGTTCTTGTTTCTGCTGTGTGAATAGAGATGATCGGACTGGAGACCTGCAGCCTGATTCTCACCAACTGGTAGATGATGAACTACAGAGAGTCAAAGACCAACACAAAACCAGCATGAAAAATAAGTATGAGAGCTTATTTAAGAGCCTCAAACTTCAAGAAAATCAAACCTTCCTGAAAAGGTTCTATACACAGCCTTACATCATAGAGGATGAGAGTGAAGGAGTGAATGAAGAACATGAGGTTTTACACATGGAGAGAACAGCCAGAACACAACACTCACAAGACAATGCAATCTACTGCAATGACATCTTCAAAGCTTCACTTGAACCAGGATGTGAGGAAAAAGACAAAACCAAGGCTGTTCTTACTAAAGGCATGGCTGGAATTGGAAAAACCGTCTCTGTTGCGAAGTTTGTTCTTGACTGGGCAGAGGGAAAAGCCAATCAGGATGTAGATTTCATGTTTGTTCTTCCATTTCGAGAGCTGAATTTGATTGGAGATCATCAGTGCAGTCTTTACAGACTTCTGTTGGACTTTCATCCTGAACTTAAATATCTGGACTCAAAGATTTATGAGGAGTGTAAAGTTTTGTTCATCTTTGATGGTCTGGATGAAAGCAGAATTAAACTAACATTTTCAGACAGTGCGAAAGTTTCTGATGTGACCGAATCTTCATCGGTGGGTGTGTTGATATCAAACCTCATGAAAGGAGAGCTGCTTCCCTATGCTCTCATCTGGATCACCTCCAGACCAGCAGCAGCCAATCAGATCCCTTCCAGATACATCAACCGTGTGACAGAAATTCAGGGATTCGATGAGCCTCAGAAGGAGGAATATTTCAGGAAGAGAATCAGTGATGAGCATCAAGCCAACAATATCATCTCACACATCAGAAGAGCAAGAAGCCTCCACATCATGTGTCACATACCCGTCTTCTGCTGGATCTCGTCTACTGTGTTTCAAAACATCCTGCAACAAGATGACAGTGCAGAAATCCCTCAAACTCTGACTGAAATGTATATCCACTTCCTGCTTATTCAGATCAACATGAGGAATCAGAAGTATGAAGAGAGAGATCCAGAGAAACTCCTGCAGTCCAACAGAAAAGGGATTGTAAAACTTGGTGAACTGGCTTTCAAACAGTTGATGAAGGGTAATGTGATGTTCTATGAGGAGGACTTGAGAGAGAGTGGCATAGATGTCACTGACACCTCTGTGTATTCTGGGATTTGCACTGAGATCGTTAAGGAGGAATCTGTGATTCATCAGAAAAAAGTCTACAGCTTCATACATCTGAGCTTTCAGGAGTTTCTAGCTGCTTTCTATATGTTTTACTCCCATCTAATGAAAAACATGGAACCATTGCTGTTCTTTTTGGATGATAAACATAAGAGGTACAGATCTAAGAAAATGTCACTGTATGAACTACTGAAATTAGCAGTTGATAAATCCCTTTGGAGTAAGACTGGACACCTGGATCTGTTCCTGCGGTTCCTTCTGGGTGTCTCATTGGAGTCCAATCAGAGAATCTTACAGGATCTACTGACACACACAGAATACAGTTCCAAAACCATGAAGAGTTTCACACATCACATTGAAGATAGAATCAAGGACTATTTCTGTGTTTCAGCTGACAAATCCATTAATCTGTTCCTCTGTTTGCTGGAAATGAATGATCAGACTCTGTCCAGAGAGATTCAGGAGTTTGTGAAATCAGACAAAGAGGTGTATCTCTCTCCTTCATTTTGCTCAGCAGTAGCTCACATGATTCAGATGTCAGAGGAGGTGCTGAATGAGTTTGATCACATGAAATATAACACACCAGACGATGGTAGATGGAGACTGATACCAGCTGTGATAAACTGCAGAAAAGCTCTGTGAGTATCCATTCATGTCATCATATAAGAAACAAAAGCACATTCAACAGTAGACAGTAGAAACACATCTGTGTGGAAAACATGTTTTCAACCACCTCACATTCAGAATTATAACTTTTATACCTCAAACAAAGTATTACTTAGTAGTCAGAAGTCATTTTCTTCAAAGAATTATAAAGTCTCAACAATCAAAATATGATATAGAGGTGCAAAAAAGCTGAAGACATCCTGTTATTCACAAAGATTTGAGTCAAATTGGGAGAATATTGAATAAAAAACATGTAAACATTATAAGAAATTATATTTGAACACATAAAAATCCTCAGCGTTAAATGAACACTCTTTAGTGTTTATATAATCCCAACTACAAACTGTTAAAATAACACCGAAGCACTGTTAAAAGTTAATAAGATTATTTAAGCGACTATGTCATGATTGAGTATTAGTGATGAACACCTGTGGTTAACAAGGAGAATGACTGAAGGATAGAGAAAGAACAACAGAAAAAAAGGAAGATAAAAGCAGAAACACAACTACAACTGACTTACAGCCACACATACTTAGACAAAATCGATTACGTTAATCGAACACATTAAATCTCAAGATCTCACCAGAGGATGATTAAACAACTCCCCCCAAAAAAGCCTTACCATCTTCACTTATTACATACCAATTTAACTTTATTTCATTCATATGTCTACAAATGTTTTTGAGAATTAACAGAGGCTTAGCTCTAGTTAATATCGATGTTTTATTGAAAATGTTTCATTTGAAGTCACCATTAATAGTGATTAGTGTTTCCTTTAGTTGGGCACCTGACCCTTCAAACACTAAGGATATTCCTGTAATGATTGTGTATATGGTTGGTGTTGGTAGAGCAGAAGTCTGTTGTCAGAATTTGGAGATACAGAGGTAGAAGAGCTGTCAAAACAAATAATTCAAAATAATTCCCACAAATAAATATAGCTGGGTTACAGAACAACAATGTATTCCGTACTTTAAACATTTTTAATGATGCTAAGACTTAATTGTTACCTGAACAGTTTTGGGCATCTGCCCAGCTTTGGAAATTTGATGATTGCTACTACAAGAAATGTACCACAACAGGCATTACTAAACCTGCTTGTTGTGCTCTGTATCAACTGGTCAATCAGTCTGTTCTTGAGTGTTGTAACCTGGACTTCAGTCGACTTTGTGTGACAGGGAAATCCCTTTAAAACGATTGCCTGCATTGTTTTTAGCTTGAAATCCAGGTGTATATAAAAGGGTGGTGGCATATGTATAATTAGAGAATATACATACCTGCTACATACAGTAGATACTTGATGATGCCCGTTAGGGCTGCATAATATATCGTTTTAGCACTGAAATCACGATGTGTGCATCCACGATAGTCACATTGCAGGATGTGCGATGTCTTATGGGGATCGTTAATCCGTACAGACCAGACACAACAGTTCAAAACGCACGTGATTCTCAGATTAATTGCAAAGTTTGACCATCATTCAATGAAAATGTATCAGTTAAACATGTTTTAGGTCCTGTCAGTTTAAACATTCAAGTGATTTAAACCATTTGAGTGCATAAAGATGTGAAAGAGAACTCAATTCTGAATGTGTGGCTGTTTTCGTGTGCACACACACAGAGCCACGCAGATGTACGTGAACATCGTATGCCATTCTATTCCACGTCTGTTTGTGCCTGAATGGACACATGCATGCAAAGGATTATCAAAATGCACGTAAAACATTGAGTATCCCCGTAAACACAGTTGCTTATGGCTAAGGTGAACTAAATAATTTAGATTGAAAACTGGATGTGCAACAGTATTTTGAATCCTCGCATTCAGTCTTAAAGTGACAGCTGCCTAATGTTCCTGCTGATTTCTGTGTCATGAATGTTAATAAAACAACAAAAGACAAAGAGAATTAAAGCTGCAAGCAGCGATGACAGGGTGCTCGCACCCAGGCACACCGCCACCCGGTGGCCTTAGGAAAACTGTGAAAACTGGGCGATTGCCATATTTCTCCTCTATCCTCTTAAATGTCTAAGTAATTTCGATGCACCACAGTTCCTGCTGCCAGCAGGTGGCGCTTTTGACTATAACTCAATATTGCCATCTAGATGTCTTCAGGCCAGGACTATTATCAAACGTGAAGTTTGGAGCAGATAGGACATTGTATGCCTGAGTTACAACAACTTCCTGTTTTGTGGCGTTAATTGCATACATTAGCGCTTAGCCAACGTGTTTCTAGCACATTTGGTACTTTGTGGCATATTAGTAAGAAAGGAAACAACTGCACACTCACTGAAGCATATAGACTTCTTTAATTTACCAACGTTTCGGCTAGTAGCCTTTGTCAAGGTATAGTTTCACAAAAATGGAGAATAGTATAGCCTAAATAGGGAGGGATATTGTACACTGCTTAGAGCAATGAGATCAGAACATCCAATGAGTAACTGATTAGCAATTGGATTCAAACATGAGAAGTAACAACCTCAACAAATTAATCTATATAAACAAAATATAAAAATGAAATTACAATCCAGCAAATTAATTTTTACATCCACAAAACATTTTACTGAAAACAAAACTCAGAGTGCTATCTGGTGATGCAACAATTCTTTCGGTGCCAGAGGAGCTCGTAATGCAAAGTATGTCCTTCAACAATGTCCTGTGCTCTCCCAACGATATATTGTTACTCCTAATAATCGTCTTCTGGTCTGAACGTAAACAGTGTTATAAGAGTGATGCCTAATCCATTAAACTCACTTAAAATACCCAAATTAGATAGCAAACTATATTAAAATCACTGACGGTGAATTCTTGCTGAAAAAACATACACTTTACAAACAAAATAATCTTAAAACTGCAACCACCACAGGGGTATAAACTTGCATCCCACTCCATTCAATAATTCAGCAGTTCTCCCCCAATGAATCATAACCCACCAATCAGAATACACCTGCCAGTAAAAGGGGTGGGACCATAACTTTTACAAGCCAATCAAACGAATGACTTTGCTTAACCAAATTTGCATACAAATATTATAAATACCGGTTAATACTCTTAAAAAAACACAGTAATGAACTCAACCTTGAATGTGTACATTTTAAAAAGGCACATGGATGTTTCCCATTGTCAATAACAGGTTTTATTCACCCAATTTTACCCAGGGTTACATACTTAACTATGTTAATGGTGTCTTTCAATACTGTCAAGTGAAATAAGGAGGATTCAATAGCAAATGCAGCAAATATCAGTTTATTAAGAAAAATAGCAGCAGGAAAGATAGCAAGGGTCGGACGTCATAGGTGCAGATGGCAAAGTATTTCTTGGTAGCACAGAGACTGCAATGGGCAAACCAGTCCTCCAACAAGAGTCCAACAGGTAATCCAAAAATGTTTTATGTAAAACGTTCATAGCACACATTTAAGTAATGCAATTATAAAACACTTCTGTATATTTGATTTACTTTATCTGGCTACACTTAAAATCAAGTGTTAGTGCATTTATATTAAGTGTACTTAAAGGTATTATAGAGGATGTTTTGTTTTATACATTTTTGCAATATTACTTGAAACTGTCTTTACTAACTGATAAAGACTATTTATTAGGTGCACTGAAAGGAATAATATCAATATACATCATCTGTGATGAGGTAGGGCCTTAAAAACTAGCTTGTCAATCACTGCCATGACGTTCCTTGTGAGAGACGTGCGCGTTCCAGTAACTTTCCACAGGCGCCGCATGCAATGTTTTTGTCAGGAGTAACAACTGCAGATTGAGTTATCTGCGGTGAGTCCGACATAATAAATCCACTAACACGACACAGAGAATGCCGGTGGTAAACAAACACTCGTGTTCCAATACTCGTGCACAAGTCTTGGAGGCGTTCCTTCGAAATGAGCTGTGAAGGAGGGGGGTTGTTACACGTGCGCTCATACATGCATATGAGCACGTTATTGTTATTTTGTTGTGTAGGTTTTTTTTATTTTTATTTTTGTTTTATTAAAGTGTTTTAATGTGCTTGTGGATGGATGTCATTATCATATTATTTTACTGCTAAACAAATGTACCTGCAGGTATAAAGTAACCTAACCTAGTTATTTCATCATGTTTTATAGACTTGCTGGATGTCGTCTCTCTGATCAGCATTGTGAAACTTTGTCTTCAGTTCTACAATCATCTAACTCCCATCTTAGAGAGCTTAACCTGAGTTTCAATTACCTGCAGGATTCAGGAGTGAATCTGCTCTCTGTTGGACTGAAGAGTTCACTCTGTCAACTGAACACACTGAGGTTTGACTTTCACAATTAAACCCTTTTACACATTAAACCAAGTAAATTGCCATATTGGGGTGGCTCAGTGGGAAGCACCACAGGTGTGTATGTAAGTGTGTTAGCCCTCCATCCAGGGAGTTACAGCCTGAGATGCTGAGATAAGCTACAGCAATTGAAATGGTTATATTTCAATTATACCATAATGTTGGAATGTCTATAATTAAAGTTTAAATATAATCTATTATTTTATAGAGACATCAGTACCAGTATTAGTATCAGTGATACTGGCCTTTATTCATAAAAAGATGCCATTATATATATAAAAGATGTCTTTATTTTGTTTCTACATTAATTTGGAGAGTAACTGTAACATTGCAATATAAAAAAATAAAAGACTCAGATGTTTTTAATCGTGATTAATAACAGAAAAAATGTCAGATTAATTAGTTAATTATTTTAATTGATTGACAGCTGTGATTTTTACCCAAAATAGGGTGGTGTGAGCATTATTGAGAACTGAAAAAACACATCATGTCGTTTCATTCATAATGGAAGCTGGAAGGCACCCTCACGCAGAAAGTCCAATATGCCTCACAGAAGTAATATAAATTATGATGTTCCAGAAAATCTCTAATATGGACAAAGGCATCCAGCTATTGCTGTAGCTGAATAAAAAGAAGATAGAAATGCTTTGATTAAATCTGAAGACAATAAAACACACGACTGTGACAGTTTATGGTTTATCTGTGTTCTTCAAGCCATCTCGAAAATTTTCATAAGAATAAAGTATATAATGCAATGCTAATCAACATAGCATTAATTAAAGTGTAGAATACTACAAAATAATACTGTCTGCCTTATTCTGTGATAAGCCACTTCACATCCCAAATAGAAGGGAGTTTGGAGTAAAAACACATTTCGCTTTTTAAATGCACATCGTAAGTGACTCAAACTCCGCGCTTGCAGAGATGGAGCAGCATTTACTGGACTGATCGAGCTGCTCTGATCACACTGCTGTGTCTCACTATGAAACATTATTGTTTAGCACATCATAAACATCTATGTTTAAGCAGATATTCATGAACACAATACACCGTATGCAGAATTATTAGGCACTTTCCTAGGTCAACTATGAAAGCCTGTTGACAGATTTTTATGTGAAGGACTCAGGACATTTTTCCAGGAAAATCAAAATGATGTGATGTACATGCACGTTCCTGAGAGCCTCTCTTCCGTTTTGTGGCACATAAAATGAATACTTAGTGAATACTATGGAATGATTTGAATTTGACATTGGAGTCAGATTTTAAAAAACTTAAAAAAAAAAATCATCTGTTCAAGTTGGCTTTTACTTAACCAATTCTGATGATGTGCTGTTTTTGTTTTCATATGGTGTATATTGTTTTTATTTATTTTTTATGGTTATGTGTTGTGTTCCTTTTTATGTCTATATTGCTATTGCACTGTGTGATGTAATTGTCATGCACATAAAACAAAAAACTTTACTTTAATCATCTATCTGTCATCCTCTTTTACAGACTTGCTGGATGCGGTCTGTCTGATCATAGCTGTGAAAATTTGTCTTCAGCTCTTCAATCAAACCAACATCTCAGAGAGCTGGACCTGAGCTACAATGGCCTACAGGATTCAGGTGTGAAGTTGCTCTTTGTTGGACTGAAGAGTTCACACTGTCAACTGAACACACTGAGGTTTGAATTTCACTATTTCTTATTCACTGGGCCTCAAATATCAATCTAACATATAAACGAGCGCAGATCCGAGCTTAGAAATCATCTTATGACAGGGTTCACATGTGAATCATAAAAACATTCATATGCTGCCAATCCCATTGTACAAATGATCATACATTGATAAATGTGGTATTCAGAACAGAACAGGAAAAAAAATAAGTAGCTGTAAAATTATATTTTAGGTTATAGTGGAATTCAATATCAACAACATACAAATGTAAAGCCAAAATGAATTTAAGTAAAACTAAAATGGCAATGGGCTCATACAACTTACCTCTCTTATTCTGCAAAAATCCAAATGTTTCCATATTTACCATGTAACATTTGGTTGCTAAACAACTGTTCATTTTGTAAACAAGATTTTGTACTCCATTCAATATCCACATAAAACATCATCCTTCACATCCGCGAAAAATGCGGTTGGGTGCTTGGCATGCAGATTTTACAGCGGACCATTTAATATAAGCAGTTTATCTTTTATGTTTTAGTTTGAGGATGAATGGCTGAAATGTCAAGTTAGCAAGGCTAGAACTGACGTTGTGTTCAGCACTGTGTGCGCGTAGGGTGCCTGGGCAATCAGTTAGATTTAATAAAATAAAGATATGAAGAAAACCAATGCAGTGCATTAGTGTCACAAAAATGGGCATAGCCTATACTACTTGTCACATTTTTTTGTTAATCTGGTGATTATTTAAGTGAAATGTGTTTCGTATACTTCTATTTATTTTATTCCTTTTATATACTTCGTTTTATTATGTTTTTCTCAGTTCACAGAAGTGCTGCAGGTGCATGGTGAATCCTCATGTTCTGTTGTTTATGCTGCTATTTGTGCTTGTAAAGCTAAAGCCCAGGGTGAAAAAAAAACACTTGTGGTATATTTAATGGGTCACATACACCCATTTATTCCAATTTAATTTTAATTTGACATTCTAATCTTGTCATTTAATGGTTAACTCTCTAGGGTCGGCGGTTACCAGTGTGAAAGAGACTCAAAATACTCCGTCAATGTTGCACATACAATTAAGAGCTATACACGATTTTAATCTGTTGAATATCTTCTCTTATTTGTGTACACTCAGAGTAAAAACAAAATGCAAAATAAAGAAAACTAACATGATGCGTGATCTCTCGTCTCCCTCTGAATGAACTCCAATCTGATAGTTCTCAGAAAATGAACTGTAACTTAGTGAATACTTATAACAAAAAAATTAGACTTATGTCTAAAAAAAGTTTTAAATCGTGTAAGTCAAATCGAAAACAAAAATTCTGTGTTTATGTAATCTGTATGAAAAGAGAGCCATGTCAGAAGTCCGTGATTCAGCTCATTATCCGCTAATGCGGCCACGCCCACGGAGCCAGCACTATTCAGACACAAATTCTGAGTCAATACTTGAATGCATCGTCTCAATCGTGTTTTTATTGTCTTGAAAAGTGTTTATCTGGATGTTAAAGCCATGGTTAGCGACCTCTAGAAGACATGCCGTTAGTTCCTGGTTCCTGTTCTTCTTTAGATGAATTTGTGGACTAAATGTGTACAGAGCGCCCTCCGGCTGCAAGTATGAATTGAAAACACAGTATCCAGCGTTCACAGTGATGACAATAAATATTGAATAAATATTACTCCTCTGTATAGAAAATTGACATAAACATATGAGAATCCATCAATATTTCTCCAAATGTGCATGCTTTTAGGCTAAAAGCCTATATGAAATGCCATAGAGGTAACATAATTGTTCAGACACTTTGCATCACAGAAATACATTATATTTAAAGTATATAATAGAATACCATTATTTTAAATTGTAATAATATTTCAAAGTATTGCTGTTTTTTCTGTATGTTTGATTTACACCATGATGAGCTTTGAGACATGATCACAGAGGGTTTTTTCACAGCCTACCTGACTGAAAGAGCTCATTATTTATGCAGGTCATTAGAGCTCTTTATGCGATTCTTTTGTCTTCACAGGTGAGAATCACCCATTATTCATGATGATTCACGCCTCCACGCATACTGTGTTTCTTGACCAAAGATGTTTTAGAAAATTTAAATCCTTCTATTGTTTTATATGAACAAGCAGGCAGCATAATTTTTACCTCATTTTGAAGCAAAAACTCTAGTCTACAACCTCCAATACCCAGAAGTCTTGTGAACACAGATTTAATATATATTTTTTGGCTTTATTTCAGTGACTTAAGTTTTTAGTTTTTTCAATAACCAAGCATAAACGTTATTTCTTCAAAAACACAAACATGTACATACATGTTACTCACATATTATTGTAGCCTAGTTTGTGCTGAATACAGTGTAATGACACCTTTTCCATTAATATGTTTATGACAACTGAAAAAAGCACAAATGTCAGGGCATGTCAAAACTTCTCCAGGGGCCCCAAAATCCTCAGACCCCCGAGGGTTAATGATCGATTAATGTGTGGTGGTTGTCATTTACTATGATATAAGTTGACGCTAACTCAAAATGGACGCTGCTCATGTCCATATTGTTAAATTCCAAGTTTTGCGTGGAAACTACTGTACGCCCAATTTTCTGTTATACGTTCGTTTTGTAAATGAGGGCCACTATGTTCGATGAATAGATGTTTTTTGGTGAAAGTCAACACCTTCCCCCAGGCATACGTTGCCCAGTTTGGGTTAGGAAGGTCAAAGAAATGCACTGGCCGGCGCATGTTTCTGAAAACATCTGTGAAATACTCTCCTTGTTTGTTCTCGTCCTCCTAATTTGAATTAAAACAGCATCCTTTATGGCTGTTCTTTTCATGATTCAAATTACATAAACAGTCAACTTTCTGTTAACTAGAATTACATTCATAAGGCTATTTCTATGTACCCCGTATGGTTTGAGTTATAGTACTTGTTCCAAGTACAAGGTTAGTAGTACCTCTATTCAAGAATTAGTCTCCTTAGGGTTATCTCAAGAAAAAAAATTACCCATGAGTGTAAACATGAAACGACGAGAATATGAGGGTTAAATTCAAATCAAAACACTACACAAATAATTATTGTTCTGTTCAACAGTCAAAGAACATTGGCATAAAAAGGCGCTACTTGCATGTGAAACAGGCCTTACAGCCACACAGCCTTAGATGAATTTGACTGAAAATAAATCAATTACAATTCTCAAGCTCACACCACAGGCTTCTTAACTTTAAAAACAGTCTTTTTAATAAATTTTAACAGTTATTACAATTAATTTTAACAGTAATATTAAAACAATCTTAAGACAAGTCATAATTGTAAATGTCAGAATTTGTTCAAGTCATTTAATAGGTGTTGTGACAGGAGTTAATTACTTCTTTCTTTATTGTCCTGTTTAGATTGGTCTTCTGTAATCTCACTGGTCAGTGCTGTGAAAGTTTGTCTTCAGCCCTACAATCTTCAAATTCCTGCTTGAGAGAGCTGGACCTGAGTAACAATGACCTGCAGGATTCAGGAGTAAAGCTACTCTCTGCTGGACTGAAGAGTTCACATTGTCAACTGAACATACTGAGGTATTAAGAACACAAATAAAGATTTACTCTCTCTTTTACTTTCCTTCTGGTTTGAATTGGGGGAATTGTCTCAGTGAGGGGGAATTTAAATAGACTTTTCTATTGTCTCTCTCTTTTTCTTTTGAGTACAATAAATATTTAATCTAGAAACAAATTTTAAGGTGTTTTCATACCTGTAAATCGATTGCATTGTTCCAAAACAGGGACTTAATTTGAGTTAATTCTCAAAAACCGAGACGGCCACCGGCAGCCAAAAAGAACTAATGTTCTAAAATGTTTAATAACCTTTGAACTGTTAATCCAATCTGTATGCTTTAAAATGTACCGCAATGAGGAGTTTCACGATTCACGCTTTCCAGTGATATCGCATTTATTTCATTCTGACATTCAGAGGCTCTGTGTTGAGACAGGTTACGTCATCAAAATCTGCAGCATTGATTCGTTAAGGCAATGCATGTGGTTTGTTCCTCTAAGCCAAACAGGAATGATTGTTGATGCCTAGTCTCACCTCCTATGCCCAGATTGGTTCAAACCATCATCATCATCATCTCAACCAATAAACATAGGTTTTGGTCATTTTATCCACGATACTATCATGTTTCTTTGGAAGTATGAATAAGCGCAAAGTGAAAGTATTTGCATGCGCGTGTATCTGCTTGTATGAAAACAAATTTTCGTTTTTTTGAAATTCTGGGAATTTTATCCATTCTCAGACAAAATAAATGTAAAATTGGCACTTTAAATGAGCTAAACTGAAACTTCAAGTTGTCCTGTTTAAAATGATATATGGCACTTGATGCTGACTGCTAGAACGGGTTAGAAAACCAAAGAAAAGTGCAGGCGAGTCAGGAGCCTCAAAAATGCTCTAGGTCTTTAAGGGTTATCAGGGATTTAATTAATTTAACTTAGAGAGGAGCATTTTGCTAATCAGATTGAGATGAATGAAATAGGGGGAAAATATTGATATTGATGACTATGCTTCAGTGAATATTTAAAAAAAATTAAAAGAAAAAAGTGCATCGTTAGAGCTAGAATATCTTTTATTAAAAAAATGGATGATCAAACTGCTTTTTTTTTTTTTTTGGACTTTGATNAACATAAGGAAGCACAAAATAAATTTATATTTATGGACCAGTTCTTGAGAGATCTTCCTAGACTAAGGCCTGAAGACAAAAAATGTAATTGGATGTAATGATTTTGTTTGATGAACTTTCAAAAGCTGTTTAACAGCTTTCTGCAGGAAAGGCACCAGGAGTTGATAGCTTACCAACTGAATTTAATAAAGCCTTTTGGAGTGTTTTAGGTTAAGACTTGTACAATGTAATTTGTGAATTGTTTAATAGAGGTATTTTACCAAACAGCAAATCTGTCAGAGAGCTGTGTTATCACTCCCGCAAAAAAGAGACCTTGGGTTGTTGAGAAATTTGCATCTGGTGTCTTTAATGTGTCTGGATTATAAAATACTGTCTAAAAGTTTAGTTTACAAATTTAAAAACCTTTTGCATGTTGTGGTGAAAAGATAATAAACTTAATGTATTCCGGGGCATACAATAATGGACAACTTATTTTTTTGTGAGATGTAATTGATATTAGAAACAATCTTGATGTTGGTTTTTTATCTATTGACCAAGAGAAAGTCTTTGACCATGTAGGACACGAATATCCTTTTTGCTGATTTAAAAGCTTTTGGATTTGAAAAAAATATAATTTCTTGGATAAAACTACTATATGAAGGAACTTAAGCTATGATTAAGATAGGAGGTGTACGGAAGAGGATTAGGGCCAAGCAATAATAAAAAAATAAAACCATCTCGAGATTAAAGTTGTTAAATTTCGAGAAAAAAGTCGAAATAAAATGTTGAAAATAAAGTCATTAAATTACGAGAAAAAAGTTGAGATAAAATGTTGAGAATAAAGTCATTAAATTAACAAATTTATTCTCGTAATTTAACGAATTTGTTCTCAACATTTTATTTCGACATTTTTCTCAATTTAATGAATTTGTTCTCGTAATTTAACGACTTTTCTCGAAATTTAACGACATTTTTCTCATAATTTCACTAATTTGTTCTCGTAATTTAATGACTTTTTTTCTCGTAATTTAATGACTTTTTTCTCGTAATTTAACGACATTTTTTTCATAATTTAACGAATTTTTTTCTCGTAATTTAATGACTTTATTCTCAACATTTTATCTCGACATTTGTCTCATAATTTAACGAGTTTTTTTCTCGTAATTTAATGACTTTAATCTCAACATTTTATCTCGACTTTTTTCGCGAAATTTAGCAAGTTTTTTCTCGTAATTTAATGAGTTTATTCTCAACATTTTATCTCGACCTTTTTCTCGAAATTTAACAAGTTTTTTCTCAACATTTTATCTCAACCTTTTTCTTGAAATTTAACGAGTTTATTCTCAACATTTTATTGACTTTTTTTAACAAAATCCAAATTTTAATGCCATTGAATTTCCCATATGGGACAAGACTCATGCTGCGTCCCAATTCGCCTACTTATACTACGCCCTAAAAGTATGTACTCTTTCTGTGAACAAAAAGTACTTACTTTTGAGTGTGTAGCAAAATAGTAAGACAAGCTTTGGGACATACTATCACGTCATACAATCGCGTCTTTGCTCTCTGTCGCATCCTGTCACCGTAAAATGGCCTGTCAATCATCTTACATCCTCCACATTTCATTTAGTTAATTTCCTACCGTATCGGAGAGAAATGCACCACATATGATCTGCAGTCGCGGGTCTTTCATGTGGAGAACTCTCTTCATATTAATGCATAATGATGCATTTAAAAGTTAATGGCCAATATGATATTTATAAAAGTCCACATTGGTATTTGCAGATGAAATATAACATGGATAACATTAAATAAAAATTTTCCATCAGGTTAAACTGATTATTAGTCACTCAAACCTCTCAGCGTCGATCGTGCATATCCGCCATGTTTTGTAGTTTTTTTTAACACTTTTTACTCGCGTTTGTAGTTCTGAACTGAATCCTCGTCCAAAGCGCAATGTGTTGTGGGCAATATTAGCCTTTATAGTGTGCACGGATCAACACTTCGAAAATCTACCGGAAATAGTAGACCATCCGGGGACTTTTGGCATACTCTTTTCAACATACTATGCTTTGGGACACACTTATTTTAATCTCACATACTATTTAGGATGGATAGTATGGACATTGGGACGCAGGGACACTGTCACCTATTGAGCAATCAGCCCATTTCAGGGAGGCATTTCTCAGCTAACCTGGAGAGTGCTGTAGCAAATTAGCCCAATTAGACTATAATTGGATATTACTCTCTTGGCTATAGACAATAATATCCTAATACTTATCCTAAACCTTTTTAAAGCCGGGTGCACACTGTGCAATTTATAATAGCCATTTACTATTGTTGATTGTCAGATTTTACAAATATGATCCTCGTGTCACACTGTGGGATCTCAGCCGTCATTTATATCAGACCGTACAACAGTCAAGACATGTTAAAAATGGATGCGCACATGAAAACTCGTCGGGAGTTTTACATCAACCCACACACATTCGGTGATAGTGAGCTGCATTACACACGGAACTGAAATGGTGGCTAACAAAGACATCTCTTGTGTAAAATTTTGATCAGGGCTTGTCTTAAAGAACGAAGACAATTTGACATTCTGAAACTGCCAGAATTTCGTTGGAGGTCAAATTTGATCGCAACGGTCATTAATCGGCTGTCTGTGAACATGTCAAACTAGCAATCAAAGACTACAGATTTTAACCTAGAAGTATAGGAATCTTTTAGGATTCTCAAAATTTGTCTCATTGACCAAATCGTGGCCAAAATTGCACAGTGTGCACTTGGCTTAAGAGCAGTAGCTGTGATCAGCATGACTATGGACTTTATTAACTACACTTAACGCACAACAAATTTACAGTTTCTTTACAAACAAAAATGGCACTTTCTCCTTTTTAGAATTCAATACAGCAGAGGTTTTCAGAGTTTAGCTTCAACTTAACATACCTGCCTGGAAGTTTCTAGTATGCCTAATTAGACCTTGATTAGCTGGTTCAGATGTATTCAATTTGGTTTGGAGCTAAACTTTGCAGGAATGTGGCCCTCCAGGACCAAGTTTGGAGATGCCAGCACTACAGTATATGTTATATGGTCCATGTTTGTATTGCAGTACAAAATTATTCCTAAATTTTCCTTTTTGTATAGATTTTCCTTTTGTATAGCTAATGAAACTGAATGACTAACACCTGTGTAGATGTTCAGCTACATCTAATTGTTTTGATAGTATTTCATTTTTTAGATTCAGAATATATTTCAATATTGCATTACTGTAGAAATGTAGCACATCGCTGTCTTATTCAGTATTGTATTATATTAGGTTTTGAACTTAAGTTTAACAGTTTTGAAAAGAGTATGTTAGCATGTACAATTGGCTTGTAGGTACATAGGTACAGTTTTGGTAGTGAGAAAATAATATATATAATTTTAAAATAGTCATTAAATGCCTTTTGTGACAAAACAATGATAAATGATCCACAGTTTTGCCCACATAGACTGTTGTTATGATCACTTTGTGAAGAGTTTTGAAATTATGACCCAAGTATTAAGAAATGGGTGCTAGCGATTCTAAAAATGAATGTGCTCTGCTGCTTTAAGACAGAAACCATTTTCTGGCATTTCCTGTGCCAGAGCATTCCTTGTGGTCCTGCGTGCTACCGCATGACTATGTATGATTCCTTTACTTCTCAAATGCCACATCTGAACAGGAAATTAAACTTGCCGCTCATAGATACCAAACATGCTATACATGTGATCCAGAAGGGGGTGTGTGGTAATGCAACACTGTTTGGTAACAGTAAAAAGCGCAGGAGACAATTGATTTGTATGTTTACATGTAATCTCTCAACCAGTGTTTGTTTTTGTTTTTTTACAGAAGAATGGAGGGAGTTTATTTTTTAAAGATCACTTTAACATTTTCAAAACTTATTTTACTGTGAAAGCTTCAATACAATAGTTGCTGACAAATTAAATGCCCTTGAAAAATTAACATCAGATTTTTAATGAACAGTTAAGCTCATATGACCGCACAGAGCTCAAAATTTAGAAATAAAGGACTGTCCTGATTACACACCCACACACACAAAAACTTATGTAGTTTTATACTGGCTTGTCCACCATATTTTGAATCGGCAAAAATTATCCAATTTCCAGTATGTGTTGGAAGCAGATGATCAGTCCAACTCAGAGATCCCTTGATGCTCTGCTGGTCATCCCCATATGATGAAGTACAACCAGACAAACACAGCAACCAGACCCACCACCAATGACACATAGTACAAAATCATGATCCAGTCAATGTCTGTTACGGCTGGCTGCAGGAAGGAGCACAGACGAGGAGTATAAATCCAAATACTAGTTTAATAACGTAATCCACAGGTTAACAGGCACAGAGAAACAACACAACTTGCAATAACGGTGAACGGACAAAGACTGAGTGAACAGGGGGAAACTAAATAGCAAACATAACAAGGTTGATTAATGAGACACAGGTGATACAAATGAACTGATGATGATGGCGGGAAACAGAACATGTGATCATAGAACACAAACAGAAAGTCCATAAACTGAAACTGATACGAAACAGACTGTGACATTACGCCCCCCTCTGAAAAGGCGTGTCCTCACGCCGTGAAAGGAAAAATGGAGGCGGCTTGGGAGGAGGACGAGAGTGTGGCCAGGAGCAGGAACCGGAGGCAGGCAGAAGACTGGAAGATGACGACCAAGGCGGGATTGGAGGAGGTAGGAGTGGCCAGGTGGAAATGACCCAGAGCACAGCCAAGGCGATGACCCAAGGTGACGTCAACGGTGGTGGGAGCCTTGATGATGGATTCGTGGAGATGACCAACGGTGACGGAGCCTTGGAAGATGGAATCCCCCGCGCAGACGGAAGTCCGAGGCGGTGATGGGATGCCGATGACCTGGGCGGCCGTGACGAAACCGCAGCGACGACTCTCCGAGGCGGAGGTGGAGAGCCGGAGAGCAGAGGACGAGCTGGAGCGACCGAGGGCGGAGGTGGAGCCTGAGGGAGGGCGGAGCTTGCCGAAGCCGAAGGGGTGGAGGGCCGGAGAGCAGCGTACGGCCCGCAAGTCCGCAGCGGAGGCTTGGCGACGT
>RJVU01051426.1:848623-864805 GCA_003731715.1 Anabarilius grahami | reverse complement strand
ATAAATCCAAATACTAGTTTAATAACGTAATCCACAGGTTAACAGGCACAGAGAAACAACACAACTTGCAATAACGGTGAACGGACAAAGACTGAGTGAACAGGGGGAAACTAAATAGCAAACATAACAAGGTTGATTAATGAGACACAGGTGATACAAATGAACTGATGATGATGGCGGGAAACAGAACATGTGATCATAGAACACAAACAGAAAGTCCATAAACTGAAACTGAAACGAAACAGACTGTGACAATGTCAGAGGTAACTGGTGTGGCAGGTAACTGTACAGGTGGTGTCTCTACCATTATGTTGCAGACACCAGGCCTATTGTTGCTGGCAGGGCCAACGTACTTGCCATACATGCTTTCAGTTAAGTAGAAGGTTGCCTTTCCTATTATCTTCTTCAATCAGCACAAGGCGAACTAGGTGCATCACAACATGGATACCTCACCACTGCCTCAACTAGTGTTTCAACTGCGGCATCAATAAAACAGCTTGAGAATAATATCTCACATAGCATTACATTTTCCTCAGGCATTTAGTGTCGACAGCTTGTTAGTTCACTAGAGAAATTAACTCTAGAGATGAGCATTTCATAAATGCACTATATTAGCCTATTCATAATATTTACTTAGTTTCTGTGTTAAGTGATGTCTGATTGACAAACGAATGTCATGTGGACTGTTGGCATGTGTTTGTAGATTGTCTGGCTGTATGGTGACAGAGGAAGGCTGTCGTTATGTGTCTTCAGCTCTGAGTTCAAACCCCTCACACCTGAGAGAGCTGGATCTGAGTTACAATCACCCAGGAGAATCAGGAGTCAAGCTGCTCTCTGATACACTGATCCATTCAAACTGCATACTGGACAAACTCAAGTATGTTGATTTTATTTACAATATTTAAATTCGAAAATCTTAAAATGCTGTCAAATGATTATTTTTATTACATTTTTTATTTGTTATAATTATGATTGATTGTACTATTAAGATGTGTTTTTTAGTGCTGTCAAATCTATTAATTGTTTAATTAACATAAAAGTTTACATAAAATATGTGTGTAAACACACAGGCATATAATATATAATATATAAATGTAATAAATATTATGTAAACAAACTAATCGATTTGACAGCACTAGTGCTTTTATAATGTTCTTACTGTTTTTGATGATTCTCGATTCGTTTTTTTAACAAACATGAAAGAGCAGTACAGTTTTTGACCATCATTCCATATATTGCTGTTTTAATACTAAGAAAAGTGGTTCCTACAGGAAAATTTTAATCAAAGAGCAATCAAAAGGAATTAAATGACTTGGGTAAGTTTGTTGCATCAATTTTGTTGCTTATGCCTATGGATGGTACCTTTTCTTGCTTTACACAGAGTACCATTATAGTAAATGTCTAAATTATGCACATTCCCTTTGACTGTGGATTACTCAACATTTCGTCAATAGCTGATGCTATTGAGAAACTCCTTTCTCCAATCTATCCTAAAGCATAATTGAAACATTGAATGGGTGCTGGTAGAATGCATGTAGTGACGTCGCCACTCAGAATTGGTCACTTGTCTGTTGCTTGGCTACCGGTTTCTCTGTGGCTAAGTAATCACAAGTTAATAATAGAAATATCTGATCATCCTCCATAATACGGTCACTATTTACATCCCATACCATCTGTAAAGTCTTGGTTAACAAAGCAAATGACTGGTGCATTGGTATTGCATTACAAAGAGCTGTGTTTTCAGCCCCACAGTGGAAAATTAATCCATATCCATGCTCTTGTCAGGGTCGCATGCAGTTTCTATTTAAATTGTGCTGGAGAATTCCCACCTCTCCTGTGGCTTATTCAGTAAACGTGTTTTGTCTTGGCCAATACATATAAATTTGTGAACGTCATGGCCATGAAAACAATTATGTCGAGGTAACAACATCATACCTTGACAAAGGCTTGTTGTCGAAACGTTGGATAATAAAGTTTTTGCAAGTGAGTGTGCGGTCAGATTTCATTCTTAACAACATCCTTATGTCATGGTGGATCTGACATTGTTCTATGGAATAACATCACTGATATCTTCACCCTGACAGGCCTGCTCAAGCTCATTTAGAAAAGCTATCCGGTTTTCAGTGTTGTATGATCCGAGAATTTTTCTACGGCCTACCACACCATCTTTACATATAGCTGGACACATTGATATTTCCCCCACACTGTCCAGGCACTCAGATGGTTGCATTTTGTCTAATAAAGTCATGGTAACAACATCCTTATGTCATGGCCATGTGATGTGAAGTCATGGCCTCGAGATCCTGTGTGGAGGGAACAAGATTTTTCTTGTGGCCACGAGTTTAATGCGTAAACAAACCTGCATGACAATAGCAACCCGGGATTGTCAGAAATTGATATTATTAGTTTTTTATTGGCTTTGGCCTACATTTTAAAAACTTTTTCAAAACAAACTGATTACACTTGTAACACCGCTAGTCATTCTTTCAAAACCTGATACAGCAATTACTCTAGTTTGTACCTTACCAATACTCAATAATCCACAACAAACTAAGTCAACCAAACATGTCCCCTCCTAGTCACCCTAGCATAGTTACTTTTCTGTCCATTCTTTGACATTTGGAATTACCTCATTATATATTGTTAATCTAAATAATCCATCATGTTAATGCAATCATGATCAGATGTACCACTGTATCATTATATGCCATTATTTGCATATGTAGATATTTCATTTGTAAAAGACACAATGGAAAATGTGCACATACACAGGCTTCCGGATAGATCAGAAAAAGGAGTTTCTTTCATCTCAGCAACCGGAAGTCACATGCATAACCAGAGACTTTCCCTCATGTTGACAAATTCTGTGTTCAGGTTTAACCTACATTGTGTGGTCCAAATGTCCCCCTGAAGATAGTAAAATCTTGAAATCAGCTACATTGGACCAGCCAACATTCTCCACATGGAAAACAGATTAATAAATATACAAAAGTGGGGTTAGGTTCAAGTATGGGGTTATATTTAGGGATAGGGGACAGAAAATATACTTAGCCCAGTATAAAAGTTCAAGGGAAAACACCACAAAGATACAAAAACAAATGTGTTTGTTTACTGACTATATCAAATGTGCAAAATGTGACACTGTTTTTTTTTTTTAGTGTGGATCATGGAGGAGAGTTCAGGATTACCAAAGGACCACACAAATGTACGTATACACACACACCAGGGATGGAAATTAACTTTTTTGTCCACCGGCCACTGTGGCTGGTGGATTTCAAAATCTACCAGCCACTCAATGTTTTTACCAGCCACTTTCTTGTTTTTAACCGACAATGTGTAACTGCATGTGAAAATTAATACTACAAGATCTACAATACTTAAGCAGTTTATTTAATCTCAAGTCTCAATGAAATACTGACATTTTCTCTTTCTCTCTTATACACACACAAACCATGAACTGATATACATTTCAGTACTTTTCGGAATCCTCTCAACGCCGAACCGCGTCATAGCTCATTACCATAAAGTTGACCTGACTTCAACTCTCCTCGACGCTCTCAACGTCCAGGACGCGCCACGCCGCTCTCGCCTCAGCTCGCCGCCGGCTCACATTGAAAATGAATGACTTCCTGTCACTTTGACGCTCTCGCCGCTGGCGGTGTGAACACAATGCGTGCGATGTAACACCACATTTTTTTTGAAGGTGTGCCTCCTCTAAAAGTGTCTGCCGTCCAGGTATGCAGTATGCTATTTTTATTTACCCGCCACGGTGGCCGGTAGGTGAAGCGAGTTTACCCGCCACAACACAAAATCACCCGCATTTGGCTGGTGGCGGGTGCTAATTTCCATCCCTGACACACACCTTTAGTTATTGTTGTTGTGTTATAAAATAAATGTTCTCTCTTATTGTGTTCAGATGCCTGTGATCTCACACTGGATCCAAACACAGCAAACAATAATCTCATTCTGTCTGAAAAATACAGAAATGTGACATATGTGGAAGAGTGTCAGTCATATCCTGATCATCCAGAGAGATTTGATAAGCGTCCCCATGTTCTGTGTAGAGAGAGTCTGTCTGGACGCTGTTACTGGGAGGCTGAATGGACTGGATGTACTGATATATCAGTGGCATGTAAAGGAATCGGCAGGAAAGGAAAGTGTGAAGACACTGTGTATGGATTCAATAAGAACTCTTGGTGTCTAGCCTGTCATGAGGACACATTCGCTGTCTGGCACAGTCATAAGTGCACTAACACACGTGTCCCTTCAAGCATCTATAAGAGAGCAGGAGTGTATTTGGACGTGTCAGCCGGCACTCTGTCCTTCTACAGTGTCTCTGACACACACACACTCACACACATACACACATACACATCCTCATTCACCGAGCCTCTCTATGCTGGATTTGGGTTCATGATTCATCCTTACAACTCCTCAGTGTCTTTGTGTCAGACTGAAAAGCCTGTGAGCAACAACACAGATGTCACATGCACACCTGAATGAGAAAAATATTCTCACTTTATATCTTTAACATACAAATCCAAACACACTAATTTATATATGCAGGCTTGTTTATCTTTGCACAAAAAAGTTATCTTCCAAATAATGTTTCTTGAACATTTGAACAAGGAATCAGTAGTTATCAATGTCCATATATTTAGAAAAAACAGCATTACAGAGGTATATTTTGTGTATAACTAGAAAGTTCACTTCTTTCACTTTGAATTTTCTGTGCTTCTGTATTTCCAACAGAGTTAATCAAGCTTTTTTCAATCAATGTCAGAAATTTGAGCATTCCAAGAGAACTTAGCTCTATAGGAGAATGATTGTTTCCACTGGAAAATGTATCTGATACATTTACTGTTATAAAAGGAACAATTAATTAGACAACATCAGCTGTCATATATATATCACCATATTTTACATAGTTTTGGAATCAACTCCTACTCAAATTCCATAATTGATTTTGAACTTATATAATTTAATATTCGATTCTTATTGCAAAGAAAATTGTGTCAGAGAGAGATCATGTGTGATTACCAACTACTTTTTTTTATTTTTATTGGCATCACTACAAATACTAAAGCAAGTAACAACTGACAAATGAAACTGACATTGTTAATAAAGGCATAATTTTATCAAAGCACTTAAACGCGACAAGGGAAGCCTTTTGGGAAGTAGGACATTTCTGATAACACATAAAGGCAGTGTTACTTCAAGAAAGCAACCATGCCCACACCAGGCTTTCCCTCCACACACTCTAAATATCTCCTTCACAGGAGTTAGAGCATTATCAAAACTAACATTACTTTTTCTTGCAGGATTAACATTTACATGCTTTTAAAAAACTAAATGTCCCCAACACTTGGGCCAAAGTTAGTGTGTGTTGAAATAATGACTGCAGATGGGCAAAGACAGCTGTCTAAATACATAAAGGTGCATTCACGCGGCCTCGTAATTCCTGTAGTTATGAGATTCCTGCTTGTAAAAAGCGTTCACGTCCTCGTAGAGCTCGTAATTACAGCTTGTAAGCTGGGAGTTTTCTGAAAGCTCCTAGATGTACCACGTGGCTGCTATACCACCTGACCGCTGTAGATTCATTAGGCGTTGGTAGTGGTGCCATAGAAACGTATAATTCCCAGTCAAAGGACGTGAACAGCTCTGAATATAACGTCACGTGTTGTCATCTCAAGATTTCGGTAAATAGGAGGAGGCGTGAACACAGCAAAATTTCATGACTTAAGTAACAAGCTGAAGTAATCAAGGAATCCAGAATTGCTTTTACCTACCTGAATCATGTCAACTTTACCATGCGCTTATTCTATATAAACTGTTGTACTCTTTTTGTTGGTTGGATTCTCTCTGACAATGGAGAGATCTTCCCAGCTGTGATTAAAGCATATTCAAAGGCATTGTCTGGAGTCTGTCTGGTTACTGCTGTGCAGCAGGTCAGCGGAATACTAGAGACCTTATTCCCAAGTGATAGTGATCATAAGGGGCGAGATGTCGTCCAACTCAGCAAGACATCGATGAAGAGTCATGCTAGAGGATACATTTGTAAGCGTTGATCAGGAGACGCCCAGATTAACTTAACCCTTACATGCATGAATCTTTTGCCATTCATTATTACATATTCGGGTCTTTAGCGACCCAGATGTATATCTAAATGCCAGGACACACCAAGCTGACGATCGTCCATTGGCTCTAGTTGGACGCTGTTGGGGGGTTTTTGGGGCCGATTCAGCATGTAGAATTGGCGTTGGGCAAGAGAGAGAATTCTGATTGGCTGTTTAGTTTAGTAAATAAGTCGAAGAGTAAGAATAATAGCAAAACAGTGAGCGAACAAGTTAAGGCAGTACAGACAGAAGGCTGTTCAAAATAGCAAAAATACTAATAGCCACTATATGGCAGTAGTACTCAATGCCTGCATATAGGCTGAAATCTGTAAACCATTGTTGTGATGAACTTAACCTCTTAAGTTTTAGATTTTATTACAAGATACATTTGTAGATAAAAAAAACAAAAAACATTTGTTTGGTAAGACTATACAAAGATGCCAAAATATGCTTACAGACAAATCTGACCATGCTATAAGGAAAGGACAAAGTAGGAGACTGAGTAAACATTTATTTCTAACAAAAAACATCAAATTTCAATAAGTCAAAAAAGTATCAAATGGGTAAGAATAAACAATAAACCTAACAATAACTCAAAAGTAAATGGCGACAAACTGATAAGAATAAACAATGGACAACATGTTTTGTTTGGAAGCATCAACAAATCTTGCAGTATGACTTTGATCTGACTTTGATGTGTGTGTGTGTGTGTGTGTGTGTGAGTGTTTGCCACATTGAGAATGTCGTATAGACTCACCCCTTCATTTATGTGTAGGATTTATTGATTTTTATTGGACAAATAAAAAAATTGCTCTGAATTATAGCCTCTCATTGCTCTTCGGTGCCCATTTTTGTCCACAAAGGACAAATTAAGGATTTTTTTTTTTGAGCACTGTCAAAAAAACAGTGTAACAAAGTAAACTTTTACACTGTCAAGTAAAATTTGTGTGTGTGTGTGTTCAGGTGGCAAACTTAGGAAAAGACTCGTACTGCTCAGATTAAGGAAACTATTTTAAAAAAAGAAAAAAAGATTTTGGCCAAATTTGTTCCGAAGGATGCTTGAGGGTTAACAACCTTTCAAGACTATCAAGTTTATAAATGACCAACTTATAAAAACAAATTTATTGTGGTCTTTGTAAAGAAATGCTCACTTTATGTGTAATAATCAGGGTCCGAGCACCGATGGTGTGAGGACCCTATTGTAATTGCTCAGTCAATTATTCTTCTCCGAAATGAATCACATTTTTGAGGGCCTAAACATGCTCGAAAACTCATGAAACTTTGCACACGTGTCAGAAATGGTGAAAATTTACATCTGATATGGGTTTCAGAATTAGGTGTGGCAAAAAGGCTCGATAGCGTCACCTACAAAATTTCAATTAAGCGCCCTTCGCACTATGTTTCACTTACAGGTATGAAATTTGGTAGACAGATGTAACAGCCCAATATCTTCAAAAAAGTCCCTGGGTGCTGTAAACCGAGTTGTTGAGATCATGGAAGAAACCAACTGTATAGTCCTCAGACATTGCACTATTCATTGATCGCTGGCTACAAAGAGCACTGTTATGGGGCGATGCATAAGGTGGAAGAGACGCTAGCCAGCTATCTCTCCTCTCATTCTGCATCATCTCTAAAGACCCCAACACTGCCCACCAAGCCGGTCAGAACAACTTCAGTTTTGGTGGGTAAAGCTTATGTAGCGTCTGGTCAGGCTGCAGCATGTCTACACACTATGAGCGTGCTGCAAGCCTACCAGGCGGATTTGTTATGAGCCCTCAATGAGGGCGGGGGAAATGGCCCTGACACAGTCGCAGAGTTTCGTTGGGCCACAGATCTTTCTCTCTGGGCCACCAAGGAGACGGCCAGATCCATTGGTCATGCTATGGCAGCCCTGGTGGTCATGGAGAGACATTTATGGTTAAATCTAAATGCCACAAAAGAGAAGGACAAGAATTTCCTTATGGATGCTCCACTTTCACCTCCTGGCCTCTTTGGTGACGCTGTCAACACAGTTATCAAGAGGTTCCAGGAGCCAAGTAAGCAGGCAGTGGCGTTCCAGAAGCTCCTCTCCTGCCACTCTCAGGTCTCAGTGGCTGTTGAGCGGGAGCAGCACCAAACATCAAAAGCCAGACCTCATATTACGTGCCCATTTCCCCTCGGTGCCCTCAGGGGGCCGTTCTGCCAACCCTGCCACCTTGCGTGCTTCAAGATGTAACGGTCTCCAGCGAGAGTCTCAGAGTGACCAATTTGGTTGTACCCTGCTGGTTCGCCGCTTCAGGGCATAAGAGTGGTTGCTCAAAAAACACCAGAGGCCAATCTCGAGAGACTGATTCCGTTTCTTATCGTTCCAAAGAAGGATTGGGGTTTGCATCCCATTTTGGATTAGCGTAATCTGAACCAGTTAGTCATGCAGCTCAAGTTCAAAATGTTAACTTTGAGTCAGATTGTGTCACAGGTCTGGTCCGAGGACAGGTTTATCACGATAGATCTCAAGGATGCATACTTCCATGTATCCTTCCTTCCACAACACAGGAAGTTGCACCCCTTTCAGGGGTGAAGCATACCAATATCGAGTTCTTCCATTCAATAATAATAATAAAAAAAATTGTACACAACTGTTTTTAACAGTCTTAAAGGCTTTGACGTCATGTCTCTTCAGCACTCTATTACGGAACCTGGAAAGTCACCTATAGGAGGAAAAAAAAAACAAGACCTGCATATCCGTGGCCACAGTTTTTTTTTCTTCTGATGTTTGATAAAATATAAGCGGTCACTATCTTTGTAAATTCCTTCACTGTTTTTTGAACATTTTTACTGTATATATGTAGGGGTGTTGCACCAAAAGTCAACAAATCTTAACACTTTTATAGTGGTTCCAAAAAAGTTATATTTTTGAACAATTCTGAGACAAAAACTTACTGAAGCCCATGACGTGCACATGGTAACAACCCTGAATGGGTCCTTTAACTAATTTCCCGATTCAAAATCAGGATATGGTGTCACACTGGAAGACATGGTTTTCAGTGACAAAATGTATCAAGTTCCTACACTTTTAGAAATATATGGATGAAAAAAATTAGTCATTTACTAAAATAGACACTAATTTATGCCCGAGGTGTATATTAACATTTGTATTATTTTCTTTTTAATTTATAAAAGTTGTAATTTATTGAACCGTGCTTGAGATAATTTTGAGATTTGGCACACACAAAAAAAATCTAATAACAAAGCAGTTTTTAATATCAACAGGTCCATGTAAAACAAAGAAATGTTTAACCATTTACCGCATTTTCAATGATGACAATACTAATTATATTCATTTTTATCTTGTGTGACAGTGAAAATGCCATGTCACGTCAACAACCCAAATATTCATCGAAACAACTGAGAAGATGCATATCTTGAAGTTGAGACTTAATATTGATGGCATCCCACTGTTCAAAAGTTAAAAAACTTGCTTTTGGCCAGTTCTTTGCAGCACCAACCTACAGATGTTTTCCCTCTGGCCATCACATGCAGAAATTCAAAGCCCTGTGATTAGGAATTTGTGTGTGACACAGTTGAGGAAATCATGAAATTGGAGAATGAGGGTCTGTGGTACCATGGAAGACACACAGTTCAAATTAGAGGCATTATTTGTGATGCACCTGCTAAGGCCTTCATAAAATCAATAAAACACTTCTCAGGGTATTATGGATGTGATAGATGTATTCAGAAAGGTCAGTGGTTGGGGCATATCAGCAGGTGAACAATCTACAGTTACGTACTGACAAGTCTTTCAGACAAAGGCAGCAGGAAGAACACCACAATGGAGAACAAGAAGCTCCACTTTGCCAGCTAAATATTGATATGGTTTCTGGTTTTCCTATTGATTGCATGCCTCAAGATTGTCCTGGAGTGATGAAAAAACTTGTCCTGACATGGATGTGAGAGCCAAAAGAGACAAGGATGTCTGCTGGACACATAATCATTGTAAGCAACAAGCTTGAAAATCTCCAAAACAGCATTCCAAGTGTATTTGCCAGACACCCCAGGGGACTGAATGAAATTGACAGATGGAGTATAGACAGCTATTGTTGTACACAGGAAAGACTGTTCTGAAAGGACTTCTTAAACAAGAACTGTATGACAACTCCATGTGCATTCTTTGTCCAACCAAGTTTTGCAAGGAAACACTGGCAATATGCGGGAGATCTCCTGAAATTCTTTGTGCTACAGTGCAGAGAACTATATGTAGAAGCATCTGCTCCAAAACAGTTTGAGGGTCTGGATGAATGCAGTGCTTTTGCATTCGAAAAACTTCAACAAGAAACTTAAGAGAATGGTTCACTCTGGAAGAAGTCCATTGGGTCAGATTACAAGGAGGATTCTCGAAGAGCAAAACATGCAGTGGAGGAAGCGATCAATTGCAAAAGACTCAATTTTTTTTTGAGTTAACCAAACCTTCTTTGAGGTCATCAAAGAAGATGGGCTGGAAAAAACACTTTTTTTATGTAGGGCCTATGACAAGATGGCTCCCCTCTACACAGAGCCCTGACTCTTGCATTATTGGGGTCCCTTCTCTGTTTTTAAGTCTCTTTTAAAAACCTACCTGTTTTCTCTAGTATATTAATTCTTTATTAATTCTTTTAATTACTTTTTTAAAAACCAAATTAAGTTTTTTTTTTGATGATACATTGTGGTTGAATTTGAAAAAAGAGAAGACTGTTGCAATTGTGGCAAATGGAAATGTAAGTATTGCTATCGCATAGGTTTTGTGATAAAGTACATAGACTATATAGACTGTATAGTACTGTAAAAGCCTTTTCACTTTTTGAATAGTATGTGATTGGGTATTTGTCTAAATGAACAAACAGGTTTTGAGCTGCTACTGGCATCCATCTGTGCCATCAAAGAAGGTAAAAAATGGAGAACTGCTAGATAAGAGGACTTGGAAACTTTTTTAAGATAATATTGAAATTTTAATTACAATGAACACCTGCTAAAATTATGTTAAAAATAGTTCTGGGTAACACTTTAGAATACTGAATAAATACACAGGAACAAATAAGTAATGCATTATTAACACTCTAGTAACAAGAAACTCTAATTAATGAATTAGTAAGTAATAGTGCTCAGTTGAAGGTGGTAGTTCACTATTAGCTAATCAGTAACTACTATTTTTTTCATACCTCCCAGAGAACTACTAAGAACTACTATATATAGGTTCATAATTAATGTGAATAATGCATAATGTATAATTAATTCTAAAGTAAAAGTCATGGTAACCCACTAGTAATGACTGAAGTATTACTAAATACTTCAGAAGGAATTACTAATTATTTGGATCAGTATTCTAAAGTGAGAAACATAACTCTCTAGTAACTACTGGAGTCATTGTAAACTTCTGATGTGTTTGTAAAAGTATTGGATAGTAATAACTCAAGAGTTACTATAAAACTCTAAAGTAACTACTACTTATTTGGATCAGTATTCTAAAGTGAAGATCATGGTAACCCACTTGTAAGTGTTACCAAATGCATCAGAAGGAATTACTGTACAAAAACATCAAAAGTTTTCAATGACTTCAGTAGTTACTAGAGAGTTATCGTGTTTTTCACTTTCACAGCTTTGCTCTTCTCTTTTTGTGTTCACTCATTAAGTGTTTTGCAAATGTTTACCGTTTTGAAATTCTATTGTTGCCATAGACACACTACTGTATACTTTAATCCAGTAGCAGCTTTACAGAAAACAATGGATAAAACGGATAAAGAAATGGGTAAGGAAAATAAAAAAAGAAAGCCAAATTGGACAGAGAAGTATATACTTCTTGATGAATAAGGGAATAGAAAAGCAATTAAAAAAAAGCAAACTTAATCCCTGCTGCCAAAAAACAAACAGTGGGAGGAAATAACCAAGAAAATTAACGCAAGGAATCTAGGTGTAAAGAGGACTGTTCAGGAGTTAATAAAAAACTATGAAAACATCTCTGTGGTGGCAAAAAGAGAAATAAGCCTTCATAAGAGGGAGCACAACAAAAAAATGGTTAAAAAAATACTACACTTTAAATTATTATTAACCTGTTTTCACCGCACCGATGCTGGAGGACCACCGCCGCCTGAATTGTCAGACAACTCAAATAGTCTAATTCATCATGTCCTGGCTGGTATCCCTGGCGGTTTAGAGAGTGAAGCTGAACCAGAGAAACAGTATAACCCAGAGAGACATTATTGTCTTAAAATCAAATCAAACTTTTCACTGCTGAGGATAAATGATTTAAAGATCATGACAGGCATAACAAATGACAACAAAATGAAATTATAATTGGTATTTGTTTCACATGTTAGACCTTCCCAGCAATCCCAGAAAAAGCAGCTTCAACACCAACAGAGCACCAGCAGTACACCAAACCAGGCAGCAGCAAAGTGAGGTTTTATAGCTTCTTTGTTGTTAATTTGACTCAGAACAGCCTCAATATTACTTTTAGACCATTTCATAATTCCTCCAAAACACTTATGAATTGCAGAAAGATGCAAATAACCTCTCCCGTCGCTACAAGAGAAGAAGTGCTGGAACTGCAGAGTCCTACAGCTACAAAAGACAAAACCGCAGTTAGAGATCGAAAAACATTAAAAAGGTGAAGGAAAATCAAGACCTTTACAACTTCCTTCAACTTCATAACAACAAACTTCTGCAGCTACAAAGTGAAGGGAAAATAACAATTACATAAATTGACGAATAAATACATTTTATGACCGATCTGAAAAGTTTTGTATTTTTGGGGTAATTGTTAGATTAGTTAGTTATTTTGTTAGTTTTCATTGTAGGTTAAAGGGTTTGTTCACCCAAAAATGAAAATTCTGTCATTTATTACTTACCCTCATGCCGTTCCACATCCGTAAGACCTTCGTTAATCTTCGGAACACAAATTAAGATATTTTAGTTGAAATCTGATGGCTCAGTGAGGCCTCCATAGGGAGCAATGACATTTCCTCTCTCACGATCCATAAAGGTACTAAAAACACATTTAAATCAGTTCATGTGAGTACAGTGGTTCAATATTAATATTATAAAGCGACGAGAATATTTTTGGAACGCCAAAAAAACAAAATAAAGACTTATTTAGTGATGGCCGATTTCAAAACACTGCTTCAGGAAGATTCGGAGCACAAATGAATCAGTGTATCGAATCTGCTGTTCGGAGCGCCAAAGTCACGTGATTTCAGCCGTTGGCAGTTTGACACGCGATCTGAATCATGATTCGATACACTGATTAATTTGTGCTCCGAATCTTCCTGAAGCNAATAAATAAACACCCGTTTCTCCAGACTCGCGCTTGTCAGTCAGTCACACATCGCAGCATTTTCATAATCACTAAGCCATATAGCGATTTCAATTTTATTTAGATTTGTTGTTCAACATTACTTGAGCATTTTATACCCGTTTACCTTAAGGAGTCAGAAGTACCGTGACTGCTGTTCTGTCCTCGCTTTGAGAATTCAGTCACTGAGACGGCGGGAGCGGAAGGAGGGATCGAGCGGGATTTTGTGTTGCTGTCTCTTTTTATTGATAGGCCGTACGCATTTGTCAATCATCCCCGCTTGCTATTTGGGAAAATGAACCCAGCGCTATGACTGGTCGAACTCTTCCTTTTGCTGGATTTGGATGAGTCACCGGGTTTTTGCGTAGTATAGAGTGACAAATCGTACCAGCGTACTTTGAGGTCAAAATGCGTACCCGCTACGCAAAATGCGTACATGTTGGCAGGTCTGTGTTAGTATAGTATTTATTTGGATGTTTACATTTGATTCTGAGTTTGATGGTGCTTCGTGGCTAACGGGCTAAAGCTAACATTACGCACTGTTGGAGAGATTTATAAAGAATGAAGATGTGTTTATGAATTATACAGACTGCAAGTGCTTAATAATGAAAATAATGACGGCTCTTGTCTCCATGAATACAGTAATAAACGATGGTAACTTTAACCACATTTAACAGTACATTAGCAACATGCTAACGAAACATTTAGAAAGACAATTTACAAATATCACTAAAAATATCATAATATCATGGATCATGTCAGTTATTATTGCTCCATCTGCCATTTTTCGCTATTGTCCTTGCTTGCTTACCTAGTCTGTTGATTCAGCTGTGCAGCTCCAGACGTTAATACTGGCTGCCCTTGTCTAATGCCTTGAACATGGGCTGGCATATGCAAATATTGGGGGCGTACATATTAACGATCCCGACTGTTACGTAACAGTCGGTGTTATGTTGAGATTCGCCTATTCTTCGGAGGTCTTTTAAACAAATCAAATTTACATAAGAAGGAGGAAACAATGGTGTTTGAGACTCACTGTATGTCATTTCCATGTACTGAACTCTTGTTATTCAACTATGCCAAGGTAAATTCAATTTTCCATTCGATGGCACCTTTAAGTTAAACATAATGCTGTAGATGCTCTCTTAAACATCCTTAAAAGACATGGGCATGCAGAAATTCCTCATACTGCAAGGACACATGGTGTTGAGAGTGTACAGTTTGAGCTCTCAAAACATCTGAGCAAGTATCCTGCAGCTGTGACAGACCATCTGCAGTCACTTGACCTCTCAATTAATGTTGATGGGCTTCCATTATTCGAAAGCTCAAACCTATCATTCTGGCCAGTTCTCTGTTCCAGGAAATTGAACACTGCAAAGCAACAGAGTTCAGACAGTTTGATCTGTACAAAGGGAAGATGGCGTTGAAGGGAGTTCTACAAGATCAGCTGTAAGAACACTGTAAGATTTGAACTCACTAAAATACAAAGAGCCGTGTTGAAACACAAGCCAAGGAACAAGGAACCTTGTGCAAACCAGCTGCTGAAATATTTTGTGAAGAGAGGATGGGAGCTACATGGGGAGACATTTTTAGTTTACTATGTCCACTCCTTGCTGCACCTTGCAGAACATGCCCAAAACTTTGGCAGCCTTGACAACTGTAGTGCATTCAAGATTGAGAACTATCTTTATCAGATGAAGAAATTGGTCCGCTCTGGGAAAAATGTTTTAGCAAAAGTTGCAAATCGTCTGGAAGGAACGTCAAAAAACGAAAATACAAAACAAGGAAAACTGATGTCATTCAAGTGCCCAAACAATGTGTTTGTGTTAAGACCTGAACAAAGTTGCGAGGTGGTGTCAGAATAAGTGGACAACACAGTGTTATGCAAGGTGTACACAAATTTACAGCCATATGTGATGACACTCTTTGATCCTGTATGGAAAATACATGAGTAACATTAGGCATTCTCAAATAGTTTGCTTAGACAAAGTCACTTTAGGGGAGGGCATTCATCGTGGAGAAAAATTATGGGATCAGAATTGCGGTGTCCATGCTTTATACTTTCTAGTGTGTGACAAAATGTACATAAATGGAGTACTTCACCAAAAATTAAAATTCTCTCATCATTTACTCACCCTCATCCTCCAATCCCAGAATCCCTTCTTTTTAGAAAAATATCTCAGCTGTTTGTCCATGCAATGAAAGATAATGAATAGCAACACCAAAAACAGCAAAAAAAAGTAATACTGTACAAGCAAAACTTATTTAACAAAATTAATGTAGACTTCAGATGCACATGCAGATCATATATGTAGAAAATTAAAAGGAATTTTAGGCTGATTTAGCTGTTGCTACCATAATGGTGGGTCCATTAAAACTCATTCAGTCTCTTTTTCTCAGTTTATGATTTCAAAATGTAGGAGTATTTCCCATGTTGACAAGTGCTAGCAATTGTTGGTTTCTAATAAAACCATAAACAAATAGAAACAATTAATGTAATACAAACACATTAGCATGTCTTAAATCATCAAATCAGCTTTAACATCAAATAAATGTAGGATCAAAGACATAATTCGAATTCAATGTATGCAAATAACTTACATTGTCAACAACTCAACAATTCCACACATGTCTGTGTGGAACCTTAACCCGAACCTAAACCCACAAGTTCTTCAGGGCCCGTTGGGCTCGGGTCGGGTAGCAGACCTCTATTCCTTGTTAGAGAAGGAGGTTAAGAAAGGATTTCTGATTGGACCATTTGATAAG
>RJVU01051426.1:836497-848427 GCA_003731715.1 Anabarilius grahami | reverse complement strand
TTTTTTTTTTTTTCAGTCAACCATCAATATCATTAATAATGGACACTACATAATGGACTTGTTAGGTGCCTTACTTGGTTATCTGTCATGGGTAATTTCACATTCCAGGCTTAAACAATCAAATTGCTGATTTTCAGTCTTGATTTGAATTTTAGAAATTCCACCTCCTGTGTCCAGATGCAGCACCATCCAGTCTGGTCTGCCCCCCTTTCAGCCAAACCGTACTGGATTAGATATGACACTTCAATCTTATTTGCACTCTGCAGCTAAGTACATGCGTAGTGGTCTAACAATATCTACATTAAAAATGTTATGCTTGGTCTCACTTCAGTTCTTTCTGTGCCACCTTCTCCATAGCTGTACTGCCTGTCAGTGTTGCATATGTGAGTGCTTTTATAGACCACTGTTTTGAGTCCTGTAAAATGGAGCCTTCATCCATCAAAAGTATGGCATCCAAGAGTTTACAGATACAGAGTTTATCTTATATTTCTAATTAAGAGGGATTAAACTGATGCTTAGGAAGAATATGTAAATCAAAGGGATGCAACAATACAATTCAATACATACCTCTGCTTTCAGTTTGGTTTGGTTCTAATGGCTGTTTTTGAGTGTTTTTTGTTAATGCGAAAGGAACAGGAAGAGGTTTAGGGGCAAAATACTTTTTTTTTTGCAACTTTTTCTCTTTTTTTACTTAAAAGGGAAAAAAAACACTTTATTATATAATATAAAATAAAGATTAACACTGGCAGCTCACACCTGTATAGTAGCATTCAAGTATTAAAGTTTTTTAGTCAAAAGCAGTGAGTGATTTTCTCTTTGTCTTTTGTTTTATTAATATTAAAGGATAGTTCACCCAAAAATGAAAATTCTGTCATCATTTACTCACACTCAAATTGTTTTAAACCTGAATGAAGTTAGTTCTTCTGTTGAACATAAAAGATATTTTGAAGAATGTGGGTAACCAAACAGTTGCTGGTCCACATTAACTTCTATTGTAGGAAAAAAAATGCTATGGAAATCATTTCGAAGGCAGCATACATCAGAAGTGGTTTCATTTAAGAAAAGTAACCAAAGTAAGAAAGAAATTACAGTATTTTACACCTCATGAGGAATAACAGTCAATTTTATTACGGTTACTTTTCTTAAAAAATACATCCTTGATGACGTATGCAGACTTCAAATGTGACCTCCGGAAGACACAGCCTCTGAAAACGCAGCTAGTGGCTCATTAACTGTCTAGTTACCAACATTCTTTAAAATATATTTTTCTGTGTTCAACAGAAGGAAGAAATGAACACAGGTTTGGAACAACAGAGCAAATAATGACAGAATTTAAATTTTGAGGTGAACTATCCCTTTAAGGACAAGCGGTAGCATGTTTACTATTAGGCTGCTGTCATGCACCTAATATACACACACGCATCTGATTATCTTTCAACTGTTTAATTTCATTTTAGACATAACCGACTGTTTATGTTAACTTTGTGTGTATTTGACAGTATTAGTGCAAAGATAACTGATGTGAAAGATAACTTAGTACAGTATTCACACGCTGTTTGATAAGCTTTTATTGTTTTTAGTGTGCATGCGCTCAGAAAAGCACGTCAGACCAGCACGCAAGTAAAATGTTGAACCGGCAAGGGTTTAAAACGCATGCAAATAATGAACTTTTATGATTGAGAATAACTACAGTGTCTCATTTATAAGTGAAATATAATTGTACATGAAGGCTGGAAATGAAAAACGCCTTATAGGTGTGCATAATTATTAGGCAGGTTTTCTTTTACAGATAAAATGAGCCTACAGATGTTTGAGACGCAGGGATAGTTTGTAGGGGTCTTCCTCGTCTACTTCCTCTTCGTCGTCTTGGTATCAATGTGTGCTAGGCAAGACCGTTTTGTGCTTGAGTGCCACCAAGTCGCGTTTTACTTTAACTTCAGCAGCTCCATGCACGTGAACAAAAGCGGCAATCTCATTGGTCTGCCAGTTTTTAACGCGTGCGTCAAACCAAAAAAAAAAAAAACCCGAGGTGTTTTTTTTTTTTAAATTAAGCTTTTACGCCTGCCGTTTCTCGCGTAAGTGTGCACACTCACATTGGCGGCCTTTGTTTAGTCACAAGGCGTTAAACGTCCCGGTGTGTACAGGCCTTGAGAGTGACTCTTGAAGGACTACCACTGTTTGAAGAATTTATCTTCCAGAATCTCGCAGTAAGTTTTGGGAGTTCATTTTTAGTCCATCTCTGCAAAACAGACTTTAGGGTAGGAGATGGTCTAAAAATGAACTCCCAAAGCTTACTGCCAGATTCTGGAAGATAAATTCTTCAAATTTTTCTGAAGTTGGCAACCCTACATACAAGCAGAGCCAATTCTGAGAGAAATAAAATGCGCAGAAATTATTTAAATGCAAATCCAGAAAGAAAACAAAATGTTAAAATATAAAGAAAAGATGCAAATAAAACATATGGCAAATATAGTATACATTTGAGCAGAAAAACAGATTTTGGCTACATTCGGCTGTGGTGTGTAGCCTTAATTTCACAGAGAGAGATTTTCTGGTGCTGTTTAAAACTGCAGAACCATTTTATATGTATTTACAGAAAAACAAATAGGGTCTCACTATTTGGCTTCACCGCGTTTCAGGTATATCTGTAAATGTGATGTAATTTTAAAAAATCACACTGATCACAATTAAATTGCCTTCATTCAGAGTAAATGTTCAAGTGATTTTTGAAATTGCTAATTTTATTAAATCTCGTTACACTGAGGAACACTGCAATGTCTTTCCAGAATGAGTTTGCAAGTGATGTTTCAGGTCTCTATGATATGTGAAACTCTCTTCACACGGAGGACACTTGTAAGGCTTCTCTCCAGTGTGAATTCTCATGTGAATCTCAAGGTTTCCTTTAAGTTTGAAACTCTTTCCACAGTGAAAGCAGGCAAATGGCTTCTCTCCAGTGTGAAGTTTCACATGAGTCATAAGATTTCTTTTTCGCGAGAAGCTCTTCCCACACAGTTTGCAGGTGAACAGCTTCCCTCCACTGTGAGTTCTCATGTGGATTTCAAGAGATTCCTTATATGTAAAATTCATTCCACACTGAGGGCAGGTGAATGGCTTCTCTCCAGTGTGAATTCTCATGTGATTCCTGAGACTTACTTTATGACAGAAACTTTTTCCACATTGAGAGCATGTGAAAGGCTTGTCACCAGTGTGAATTCTCATGTGACATTTAAGATGCTCTTGTTGTGAGAAGCTCTTCCCACACAGTTCGCAGGTGAATGGCTTCTCTCCGGTGTGAATTCTCATGTGATTCTTGAGAGTTACTTTATGATTGAAACTCTTTCCACATTGAGAGCACGTGAAAGGCTTGTCACCAATGTGAATTTTCATGTGAGTCTTAAGGTATTTATTGAATCGGAAACTCTTATCACATTGCTGGCATTTGAAAGGCTTCTCTCCAGAATGAATTATTACATGCCTTTTAAGGTCCTTTATGTCTGGAAAACTCATTCCACAATGATGACATAAACAATCCTCTTTTGAGTGAGTTGGTGTTTTTTGAGCTCTTTTTGGTGTTGACGTTTTTTCAGTCTGTGAACAACTAAAAGATTTTTCTCCAGTTATGAAACCATGATGTTTTTCTTCCTTTACATCATTCTGTTCCTGACTCTCCTCTTTCAGCATTATCAGATCTAAAGTGAAGAGATACACATACAAGTTAACACCAGTTTAATGGCACAAAGCAACAACATTTATGCTAGATCATATATCCTCTAAGCTGCTGGAAGAGGTGTTTTCTGTAATTCCTGGATCTCACTTTCTTTAGGACAAATCCCCAAAAAAGGTTGAGAACCACTTCTTTGAATCAAGAATTTCAGCGGAAACGGTTAGAAACTGATTGGCATAAAAATAGGCCAATTGCCAGGTAGGGGGCACATGGGGTGGCCAACCATATTTCATTGGGGGCCGGTGCCACCCCTGGTACAAGGGCATGGAAGACAGCCCCGCCCACACTCCAGTCACTGAGAGTGGAAATAAATATTTTAGGAAGACTTGAAAGAGGATATTTCCCTGATTTTCCAATCCCTGCTGATTCCATCCAGCTCAAAGTCACCAGTACCCCCAGTGGTTCTGCCCAGCTCAAAGTCTGTCTCCAGAGCAAGTCCGTCAGCCCCGCCTCTGCTGATTCCCTTCAGCCCCTTGGATATCTTCTTCAACTCCACTCTGTTGTGTCACATGGGCTTACTTAGTCCCCCAAACCTGTTTCAGTTGATTACCCTCTCCATGTATTTAAGCCCTTTGTTTCCTTAGTTCTGTGTCCAGTATTGTCAGTGTTTATGTGGTTGTGTTTACATTACTCTCTTTGAGGATTTAACAAAAAACTAAATTGTTTTCTGTTCTTTTCGTTGTATGCTTCATACAACCAGTCCGAGACAAGAATAATGTGAGAAGAAACCTAAAATGCTTATAGCCTTAAAGGGTTGGGTTCACCCAAAAATGAAAATTCTGTCATTAATTACTCACCCTCATGTTGTTCCACACCCTTAAGACCTTCGTTCATCTTTGGAACACAAATTACATTTTTTCATAAAATCCGATGCCTCAGAGCATTGCAAGAAAGGTACTAAAGACATATTTAAAACAGTTCATGTGACTACAGTGGTTCAACCGGTAAACTTCTTTAGAGGGTATCTGATATGGGTCACATTTAAAAGGTTATGTGATCTGAACAGTCTCACAAAAAAAAGAAAAAAAAAAGTTATATTTGAGCACAAAAACAAATTGACTACATTCAGCTGCAGTGTGAATGTTGCCTTAAATTGTGCCTTTTTAAATTGTAGAACCATTTAAAAGTATTTACACAGAAAATAGACAAATAGGGTCTAACATAATATTTTACTCACAAAGTTGTCACCCCAAGGTCAAACTGTCAAAAAACAAAAACAAGAGCTACACCTCAGACTCTTCAGGCCTCAGTTAGCATGTTAAATGTTAAAGTTCATGACAGTACAATTAGAAAAAGACTTAAAGGTGCCCTAGAAAATGTTTAAAAAAAAATTTATATTATGAGTCTAAGGTGTCCCCTGAATGTGTCTGTGAAGTTTAAGCTCAAAATACCCCATAGATTTTTTTTTATAAATTTTTTTAACTGCCTATTTTGGGGCATCATTATAAATGCGCCGATTTATGCTGCGGCCCCTTTAAATTCTCCTGCTCCACGCCCACAGAGCTCGCGCTTGCCTT
Organism: Anabarilius grahami; assembly: GCA_003731715.1. Taxonomy (NCBI): domain Eukaryota; kingdom Metazoa; phylum Chordata; class Actinopteri; order Cypriniformes; family Xenocyprididae; genus Anabarilius; species Anabarilius grahami. The sequence goes on along the minus strand of RJVU01051426.1, from coordinate 843,186 downwards.
AAACAGTGCCTTAACAAAGTTTACACAGCTAATATAACCCTCAAATGGATCTTTACAAAGTGTTCGTCATGCATGCGGCATGTATGCGTCGGATTATGTGAGTATTGTATACGGTTATATTGTTTACATCTGATTCTGAGTGAATTTGAGGCTGTGCTCCGTGGCTAACAGCTAATGCTACACTGTTGGAGAGATTTATAAAGAATGAAGTTGTGTTTATGCATTATACAGACTGCAAGTGTTTAAAAATGAAAATAGCGACGGCTCTTGTCTCCGTGAATACAGTAAGAAACGATGGTAACTTTAACCACATTTAACAGTACATTAGCAACATGCTAACGAAACATTTAGAAAGACAATTTACAAATATCACTAAAAATATCATGATATCATGGATCATGTCAGTTATTATTGCTCCATCTGCCATTTTTCGCTATTGTTCTTGCTTGCTTACCTAGTCTGATGATTCGGCTGTGTGCTGCTCCAGACGTTTATACTGGCTGCCCTTGTCTAATGCATTTATAATGTTGGGAACATGGGCTGGCATATGCAAATATTGGGGGCGTACACCCCGACTGTTACGTAACAGTCGGTGTTATGTTGAGATTCGCCTGTTCTTCGGAGGTCTTTTAAACAAATGAGATTTATATAAGAAGGAGGAAACAATGGAGTTTGAGACTCACTGTATGTCATTTCCATGTACTGAACTCTTGTTATTTAACTATGCCGAAATAAATTCAATTTTTCATTCGAGGGCACCTTTAAGTATGGCAAGAGAAGGTGTCTTTTCATTAAAAAGAACATGGCAGCACAGCTTAGGTTTGCAAAGTTGCATCTGAACAAACCACAAGACTTTTGGGACCTTAGGACAGCCGAGACCAAAGTAGAGATGTTTTACCATAATGCACAGTGCCAAGTTAGGTGAAAAGCAAACAGATCAGCACAAACACCTTATACCAACTGTCAAGCATGGTGGTGGAGGGGTGATGATATGGGCTTGTTTTGCAGCCACAGGACCTGGGAACCTTGAAGTCTTTGAGTCGACCATAAACCCATGAGGCGCAATTGTCCGACAGCTAAAGCTTGGCTAAAAACTGGGTCATGCAACTGGACAATGATCTCCAGCACACCAGCAATTCTACAACAGAATGACTGAAAAAGAAAATAATTTAAGGTGTCTCATCAAAGTCCAGAGCTCGACCTGATTGAATGCTGTGGCGGGACCATAAGAGATCTGTGCATAAACAAATGCCCACAAACCTCAATGAACTGAGGGAACTTAAAAAAGAAGAGTGGGCCAAAATTCCTCCACAACAATGTGAGAGACTGAAGAAGTCATACAGAAAATAATTACTTCAAGTTATTACTGCTAACGTTGATTCTACAAGCAAATTAATCATAGGGTGTAGTTAGTTTGTCACCCATGCCTTCTCCATTTTTGCTTTATTTTTGTTAAATAATTAATGACAGTGTAGTATGTCATGTGTAGTTGTTCGTCTGAGGTTGTGTTTACCTAATTTTAAGACCTGATGAAGACCAGATTATTTTTTATTATGTCCTGGGGCCGGTTGCACCAGCTGGACGCAAAAAAGTTGGGTGTAAGCTCTACGCTGGACTTGGTTATGTCCAGCTTTCCGATTAATATTTACACCTGTTGCACCATCTAAAACTACAACTTCCATAGACATCAGTGTATATTTCATTGGCTGTTGCGTTGCGACACGTGACTCATTAACTGGCAAATCGGGCTTAAAATCCTGTAGTTTAAACTTGGCATTAGTTGAGACCCTGTTCGCATTACTATGGTTAAAAATTTGAATTTATTGGCTCCATTGAATAGATGAATTTTTTTTTTTTTAAACTCAGATTGTGAAACAAGAACAATTATTGAGCTATTCAATAAGTATATGCATATTTTGATATGCAAGTAATACAATTCAGCAACGAATAAAAAAAGCAAGACATCTGGCAAAAGATAACAGCGGCAGTAAATGAAGCTGAGGGTGGACTAGAAAATTGGACAGTCAATGAAGTTAAAAAAGAAATGGAAAGACCTTAAGGCAGCCAGGAGAGACTCCAGCCTGCTTAAAAATCCCCCAACAGGTGTGGGACCCCCTCCGTAAATCTCACCCTACAGTACTATTATAATGGATGTGTTTGGAGAGGACTCACCAGCTTTTACTGGCCTAAAAGGCTGTGACACTAGTGCCACCTATGTAGATCTAACGGAAGAAAAGCAAGCTGAAGCTGAAGAGGACGCAAGTTTTTCTTCCATATCAAATGTTTCATCAGACACCAGTTATGAAGGTATTGCCTCTTAAAATAGTGGATTTATAAATAGGCTAGTTATAGGCCTGTTTACACGAAGTAGCCTACATAAATATATGGAGCAATTTATCATTTAATAACGCATTCAACTTTTGCAGATAATCCCGACCCCCTTTAGTACCGATGACAGCTCCGAAAAAACATGACAACAGTAGGCCTACCTGTTTGAAACAATATATTATGCCAGCAATCATTTTGCACAGTTTTAATTTATTCACTTTGCTTATGTTTAATGACAATACAAAAAAAAAGACGTGCGCTACGCCCAGATGGTGCAACAGGTATTAAAGGAACACTCCACTTTTTTAGAAAATAGGCTCATTTTCCAACTCCCCTAGGGTTAAACAGTTGAGTTTTACCGTTTTCGAATCCATTCAGTTGATCTCCGGGTCTGGCGGTACCACTTTTAGCATAGCTTAGCATAGTTCATTGAATCTGATTAGACCGTTAGCATCTCGCTCAAAAATGACCAAAGAGTTTCAATATTTTTCCTGTTTAAAACTTGACTCTTCTATAGTTACATCGTGTACTAAGACCGACGGAAAATGAAAAGTTGCGATTTTCTAGGCCGATATGGCTAGGAACTATACTCTCAATCCGACGTAATAATCAAGGAACTTTGCTGCCGTACCATGGCTGCAGCAGGCGCAATGATATTACGCACCGCCTGTGACCCCCTGCTTGCACAGGGAGCATGCCTTGCAACCATGGAGACATTTATGAGACAACTCTATGGTCATTTTTGAGCGAGATGCTATTGGTCTCATCAGATTCAATGAACTATGCTAAGTTATGCTAAAAGTGGTACCGCCAGACCCGGAGATCGGCTGAATGGATTCGAAAGCGGTAAAACTCAACTGTTTAATTCTAGGGGAGTTGAAAAAGGAACCTATTTCCCAAAAAAGTGGAATGTTCCTTAAATTTTACTCAGGACTTTAAACACATTTTGCGTTAAGCTTAGTCTTACGACCGGGTGTACGTCCAGCAGTGGCGGCTACTGGTCTGTCAGAGAGGGGAAGCTCATTTTCGGCCTACATCATAAAATTGTCTATTTATTTAAAAGTAAATTCTGCCGTACGTTCCTTTTCAAGAAAATGGTCTGTGACCCTGTCGTACCAACTAGGAGTCTTTTCAAGTAAAAAAATATTAAACTCTGTAAAACTGAAACAAGGAATGTGGTGTATAATTGTGTGAAATGTATGATGAAAATCAAGCAATTTCGCCAAGCAAATATCAAAGAAATAGGTTGCAGCAGTTTTTATTTCGACTGAACTTGAGAAATCCGCGATGGGACTGAGCGCGAATAGCTTCAGTGATTCCTTATAGTACAGAATCGCTGTCAGTCAAAAGGAGATGCAGTCTTTCGACAGACCCTCCAATCATCACGCAGAAGCTCGGAGTCCGGGCCAGCCCACTCCCCATTCACCCCCAGAGACGCTGAGCGCCCGTGGGCGGGACATAATCGCAGCGTTTATCCAATGACCGTCTAGTTTCGAAGCGCTGAAAAAAACCGTTCAAAGCAGCCCCATTGAAGTCAATGGACGCTGGGCTTCAATAGGGAAATGCACTGTGACGCTGCGGGAATGTATGAGAAGGAAATCGAGTCAGCCGACCTGCTATATGTAACTGATTCTGAACGAACTCGTCTTTGAGATGAACGTTTTCTAACGCATTTTTAGTCAATAAAATGTTAATACAATAGTACATATTTGACCATTCATTTTGTGACATTATAAGGGAAGCCGAGCTTCCCTTGCAGTCTTAAAGAAATCGTCCCTGACGTCCAGGTACCGGCACCAGACACAGAATTACTTTCTTTTTCACATGACTGTATACTAGATCCTACACCCACTAAGCTGCTGGAAGAGATGTTTCCTGCAATCCCTGAAGCTCTTCTCATTGTTAACGCTTTGCTTTCTGTAGGAAAATTTTATTCTATTTTACATCTATTTGATGTGCTAAAAGGTTAATTCTGTCATTATCATGTTAATGGGAAATAACCAAGTCTAGATACCTGCTAAAGTTGTGTTACAACCATTTAGATCAATGGTTCCCAAACTCCCAACCAATTTTGTACGTCTCCATAATCAAACACTCCTGATTTTAATCATCAGCTCATTATTACAGACTAAAATAAACTTGGATGTGCGTGCAACAGGTTTAAATAGACCACGTATCCTAAACAGATGAGATGTTTAGGGTACAACATCTCCCCCATTTTAATGTGTAACTTATAATAACGAATGCCCAAAGTGGAAGTAGGATCTCAGGTTCACATTAATTTCTGTAGAGCTGGACATTTTAATAGGAATCAAATGAGTTCAGCTTTGAGAATGAAACCAACCTGTTTGTTCCTCAGTATCTTCTTCTTTCACTCTGAATGTTTCTTCAATCTTTATGTCTTCACTCTCCTCTTTAATAAACGCCATCTTTATAATAGTGTCACGTGGATCTCAGTCGCTTCACCAGGAGTTTTTCTGGGTGTTTGAACACTCTGTCATGATTAAGAAAAGAATAATAAATATAAACTAAATTTCTGGGTGCGTCTCAATCAGAGTAATGCTCTTCATATTTTATGGTATTTAATTATTTGTATATTACATTCAATAGATTCCATTTTCAAGAAAACGTCTGCAGTTGGTTTGTAAAAGTTAATTAATTACAAGTATTTGTGTTCTCGTTGCATTTAAATCTTTTGAGCACCATTTCTCGTCAGCTCGCGGTGAATCGAGCTCTTCGAATCACTGAATCATTTGATTTATTTGACTCCGAGTATCAAAAAGCTCATCCCATCATAACGTTCTCGAGTGACCGAATTCGAGTTTACGAAACTGATTCACGATATACGAGAAATGAGACGCAACATTTTGTTACTCATATGTAACTCAAATAACGTTCATTATAATGTTAGATAAAGCGATACTATTGTACATTTAATGCATTATAATTAATTTAAGATAGCCTCTACTCATTATAAAAAAAGAGGTCGAACGATTTTTTTATCGATTCAAACACGTTAAATGCTTAAAAACAAACCTTTCTTCAGCCAATTCACGATAGATGCGGGCTCTGGGCGCAGACATATGACGTCACACCGCCAGACCAAAATAAAAGTCCCATTCACAAGCTGCTGTCTAAAAATCACAAAGTGCATAGATATTTACATGCAAAAACACACACATAGTAAAATAATAATAAATAAGGTATTCATATTTGAATCCTTGGAGGAATGCATATTTAACCCTCATTTTCTCCTCATTTATTTATTATTTCTCTTTCACTTATTGTCTTGTTTTAGATTAAGAATATGAAGTATATAAATAAGAATATGAAGTATATAAATGCATTTACACAGCAAAAAGAAAATATCTTGCTATATCAGTGCAAGTGAAAGTTGTGAAGTTAGTTTACAAAATATATGTATACAGAGACTCTAACATTATTCATATTTTCTATACATTTATGTTAATTTAAAATAAATGTTTAATAGTAATTGTAAGAACGGAAAAACCAGCACCAGTCCAGAACAGATGAATAAACAAACTCCTAGCGGTGCGTAGATCCCCCAAAAAACTCAAAAATCAGAAAAAAAAGATACGCACATGTAAAATAAACCAATAAATGTATTGTTCAGAGGCCACAAATAAAGTGCAAGGTGTGCAATAATTATTAATAGTTGTAAAAAACCACACGTATTCCACCAGCGGCGTCTCAGATGCTTTCTCCACGTCACATGCCATGACCACATTACTAATGAAACACTAATGGCGACTTTATTTAGTTTTATTTTTTTAATTAATCACTCAAGTAGAGAGAAGAGTCTGTCCATCCTCTCCCTGTTCTCCTCTTTGTCTGTTTCTGTAACTTCACGTCGTCTTCTCTGATTAACTCCATCAGTTCATCCTCTCTTGTCTCTCTTTCTCTCTGCTGCTGCTCCTCAATATGACTAATTTACAAAGCCAAGAAAATTAATCAAACAATTAATTTTACCCAACTGACCAAACATTTTGCAACATGTTACCTATTTATTATTTCATATTTGTCTGTGGCCCTAAAAAAAAGGTTTGATTTTATTTAACAAATCTTGTTTATTGTAAAATAATTAGTTATTGCTGTTGCACTTTAGAAACATTCATCCAAACATCAATTTTAAAATGTCTTGTTACTAAAATTTGTTACCAACCCCTGGTGTAAATGTACCCAAACATGACTGTTTTGCATCTTACACAAAATATGCATTTACCAAGGATTCAAATATGAATACACTATTTATTTCCTTTTTTACTATGTGTGTGTTTTTGCATGTAATTTTCTATGCACTTTGTGATTTTAGACAGCAGCTTGGTGAATGGGACTTATAT